>JAJPUD010003863.1:100774-121340 GCA_023553655.1 Myrmecobius fasciatus
CATCTTTACATTTAATGGTTCTGATAAAGGCCTCATTTCTAAAATATATAGAGAATTGTCTCATATATATAAGAATTCAAGCCACTCTTCAATAGATAAGTGGTCAAGGGATATGGACAGACAATTTTCAGATGATGAAATTAAAACCATCTCTAGTCATATGAAAAGTTGCTCCAAATCACTATTAATCAGAGAAATGCAAATTAAGACAACTCTGAGGTACCACTACACACCTGTCAGATTGGCTAAAATAACAGGAAAAGATAACGATGAATTTTGGAGGGGATGTGGGAAAACTGGGACACTAATACATTGTTGGTGGAACTGTGAACGGATCCAACCATTCTGGAGAGCAATTTGGAGCTATGCTCAAAAAGTTATCAAACTGTGCATACCCTTTGACCCAGCAGTGTTTCTACTGGGCCTATATCCCAAAGAGATCTTAGAGGAGGGAAAGGGACCCACCTGTGCAAGAATGTTTGTGGCAGCCCTTTTTGTAGTGGCTAGAAACTGGAAATTGAAAAGATGCCCATCAATTGGAGAGTGGCTGAATAAATTATGGTATATGAATATTATGGAATATTATTGCTCTGTAAGAAACGACTGGCAGGACGATTTCAGAGAGGCCTGGAGGGACTTGCATGAACTGATGCTGAGTGAAACGAGCAGAACCAGGAGATCATCATGCAGAGCAACAACAGTATTACATGATGATCAATTCTGATGGACATGGCTCTCTGCAACAAAGAATTGTCTCAAACCAGTTCCAGTTGTTCACTGAAGAAAACCATGTACACCCAGAGAGAGGGAAATGAAATATGGACCACAACGTAACATTTCCATGATCTCTATTGACATTTACTTGCATTGTGTTGCCTTTCTCTGATTCTTTTTTTTTTCCTGTAGATAGGATTTTTCTTGCATAACTTGTCAAGCATTTCAACATTATTAACATGTAGTGGACTTCCTGCCATCTAGGGGAGGGGAGGGGACTGGGGGTAAAATTTGTAATGGAAAGCTTTGTAAAGATCAATGTTGGGGAACTACCCATACATATGTTATACAAATAAAAAGCTTTAATAAATTAAAAAAAAAAAAACAAGTAATGAAGCATCCCTAAGAAAGAGTGCATGTGACAAGTGTGTTGCTAATTTAATCAAAAGAGCTATAAACTGAAAAGGACAAGGACATGAGAATAATACCTGTGTGTGCCCACGCAGATGAATCCTAGAGAGAGGACCACAGAGAAGTGAGATAAATAGCAAGTGAAACAGTAAGAAGAAAAACTTAATTCAGATGAAGGAGCCAGTGGTAAAACCCATACCATTCACAATTAGACAAGAGGATAACTAATGTCAGGGAATATCTTTTGCTTCTGGTAAAGTTTGGGTGATGTGAAGCCCATGATTGAATTCTAGAACTGAACTGCTCTAGATGGGAATAAATCATAAAAAGAAATAGAATGGGTAAAAGGAAGTGGTAGATAGAAAGAATGGTATAGTAATAAGGGACATATATGTGAAAGAATTCAGAAGCAAGGGGACATGAATAACTGATGGAAAGTATTAAAGTACAGATCAGAGCAGAAAAATATCACAATAATGTGGTCATTGGAACATACTACAGACCAAGGCAAGTTACTAATCTACTTGGACAGAAAGAGAATAGATGAGGAATTAAGAAATGGATTATAAGCCTCACCTAAGGCATAATATAATAGTTCTAGTCATCTTTTAGAATTCTCCATGATAAGTAAAACTGCTAATAACGACATGATTTTCTTTAGGGATAATTTCATGCTTCCATATGTTGTTAAACCAACAAGGGGAAATTCTATTCTGGACCTGGTTTTTACTGGGATAGAAATGATGGAAATTCTATAGTTTATGATATCAAAAGGTTCTGAGGAAAGTGCTGGCATTCTTTTGCATTAAAATGTACCAGGAGAGGTTTAAGACACTTAAAGATGCTTCTAAATATGAAGAATTAAAGAATAATTTCAATAAGAATAAAAATTGGATTTACCTGGAGACCTATGTGGATATACAGGAAGCAAAGCCAAGTAAAAAATAAATATAAGGGTAAGGTATGATCCTAGAAAAAAAGTCAGGAATGCTCCTGAGTCAGTCAAGGGAAATTAAGAGAAATTTAAAGGGATGTGGTGTGAGTATAGGTATTCTTAGTAAAGGGAGGCTTAAAGAAGGAATAAGATCTTTCCTTGGAGTGGGTAGGATGATGATAAATTATAACAGAAAAATGAAAGAGCTGCCCAATTTCTACTTTAAGCTTTGTGTGAAAAGGACAATGTCCTTTACAATAGAAATTAGAGATCAAAAATTGCTAACTGACTTCTTGCCTAAGACAAGGAAAGATAGTAAAAGCAAACTTTGCTAAGTCACTTGACCCAGGTGAGCCATGTCCTCAGATCCTGAAAGAACTGACAGAAGTGATTGCAGAGCTAATTCTTGATGTACTAAAAGATCATGGAAAATGGAGTGGTATCACAAGTCTGGGGTATCCAGGTTAAGAACTCTTACTGTAAAGAATCTGTTGCCGAGTGACTCAAATGACTTTGTATGGGCATCTCCCTTTGGTTTTCCCTATCATTAAATAATCATGGGGCCTGTGTATATACTAAATTCTTAAAGTTATTTACATTAAATATATATATATGTATATATATATATATATATATGTGATATAATGCCATATGTGATGTGTTAATTGTATTATTGTTATAATACAGAATTAGAGTAATATATTTAAATCTGTTAACCTCTACTGTTTCTTGATTTCTTATATGTATATAAAACTATATCTTTAGAGCTCCAGTAAATCTTAGGGATTTTTTAAGCCAAACATTTTCACTTGACATTTTAAAAAACTAAGTGTCAGAAAATAGATTGGTTTTCAAGGTAACATAACTTGTTGGTTACAAAGCTTTATACAAAAACAGAACATATAGTGTACTCCTCCCTACTTCTATCCCCTTCTTCATTTTACCTTTAGAAACTAGAGTCCCTCTGACCGGCCTTTTATTATACACCTAGTTAGTTAAATTGACCCTGGAAATCTAGGTATCTTGACCCCTTAATCCAGTAACTTTCTTTTTAAGCCTGAGTGGTGGTAGGTAAATTAAGTTAAAATGGAGCAGTGAGCCATCTACAAAGCCAGTACTATAATGATATGTTATTTAAATTTCTGTGTTAATCTGATTTAGCTCTGCCATTTCAGACATGAAAGACTTGCATATTTAGATTTTTTTTAAACCTTTGCTTTCCATAAATATTCCTAACCACATTTTTGTTACTTTTGATTGTTGTTTTTAACAGTAGTGGCATTTTGATAAAGTTGACAGTGATTTTAACCATAATGAAAGCAATAAATAGCATGGAATGGTGAGGGATTATCATAGGATTAAAGATCTGGAAATGGAAAGAAACTTAGAAGTCATCTAGTCTAGCCCTTTATTTTATGGATGAGGAAACTGACACATTTAGAGGCAGAAGGAACTTGTGTAGCCTCATAGTAGTATCTGTCACTCTGAAAAGATCAGAAGCAAGGGAATAAATATTGTGACGTTTGTTACCCTTTTCTTATTTCTGTTACTAGAAAATGGTGGCTATCCCTGCAGTGAAAGTGGTCAACATCCTCAACTGTTTCACCTTCAGCAAAGATAAGCTGATTGCCCTTGAACTGTTAGCTTCGTGAGTAATTCTTTGTGTCCTTTTTTGTTTCAGATGAAAAGATTTCAGTTAGTCTAGTAAAAAAATTAGTAAATGTCTCTTTCAATCACCATGAATTTTAAACAGTGTTAAATGAAGTTTGGTAAGAATGAATCATGATTTTATTTTACTTCCTTCTAGGAAAAGCCATTGTACTTATTATAGAATTCTTTCCATATTAAATTCCCAAATTGAAACTACAAAGATAGATTGTGAAATTGGCATTGTTGCGGTCTACGTTTATCAGTTTGTCTTTCCTTTTGAATTCTTAATACTGCACGTTGCAGCTTCTCAGAACACTTTTCTAAGACAATGACTCTGCTTTATTCTATTACATATTGAGTTCATAGAATAATAAAGACCTTGTCATTTGGTTCAGCCACTTCTTTTTACTGAAGAGGAAACTGAAGACCAGAAAAGTTAAGTGGCGTGCTCAAAATTGCAGAGCCAAGATTCCAGCGTTGATGGTCTGACCCCAATCCCATTTTCTCTCAACCATTTCATTTTGCCCTCTTAAAGATAAGGTTTTTTTTTTCTTCGTAAAAGAGCAAAGAATCTAAAATTGTGGGGGGTTTGTGATGTCTTTGAGGTCCTAGATACTTGTTAATTTTAGATCTGCCTCTTGCTATTTCTTGGGGAAATAACAAAGAACTGTAAGAATTCTTTTAAGCTGAGTTACTGGAAAAACATTTTGTAAAAACTGAATGCTATGGAAGAGATAATAATTGATAGAAATGAAGCATCACCTGTTACTACTTCTTACAAAACAAAATTTTATTGTTATCTTTTATATTGCCTAAATTTCCCCTGGACCCTTCCCTTCCTCTCATCCAGAAAGCCATCCAGTATAACAAAAAAAAAAAAAAATTTAAGAAGGAAAAAAAACCAATAAAATTAATAAGCAATACATTTTTTAAAAAATCTAATCTGACAATGTAGTGTTCCACATCTGTGCACCTCCCACCTCTGCAAAGGAGTGAGGAGAGAGCATTTACTTTACCTTTTTTATTCAGTTGTACAGATAATACAAATCTACATTTTGTAGTCATTATAAAATAAAGCTCATTAAATTGGACTTTTATATAAATGTATACACGTATATACACACACTTATACATATTCATATACATATATTCAATCATATTTTCCCCAGTGGAATGTGAAAGAGTTGTATCTCTGTGAAGAAAGTTTGTCAATTCCCATAATATGGCATATTTAGAGCTTCAAATGTCAAAATTGAATTAATTTTATTTTCTTCATAGGAACATTATTGATGCGCAGAATTATCGCCTTATTGAAGATCTTTTTAGGATCAACATGTCTGAAAAGAAGCGGTGTAGGAGAATTCTTGAGCAGGTAGTTTTTGTAGGCTTTTATTTTAGAAAGTACATATCTTTTTGGATTTAATTTAGAGTTCCAAGAAGAAATATAAGAGTCCAAGAATTTCAGGCCTACAAGAGATCTGGTAAATCAACTAATCCCCCAGTCTTCTGATTTTACAAGTGATGCCTGAGGCTCACAAAGAAGAAAGGACCTCCCCAATGTCACAATCCTGCTACTTTGTCATTTTTTAGTAATTATGAGAAGAAAAATTTGATAACTAAGTAAATGTTTCTACAATGGAATCCTAGATGCCATCTTGTAGCTATCTTTGATACTCTGCTCTCTTAATAATGAGACATTGGTATCTCATCTTCTTCCATTCTTTTGGGAACTTGGATTATTATGCCATTTATTAATGAGTTCACCTAAATGTTGGTTTTTCATATATTCAGGTATTAGCTGTTTCATGAGGCGAGAGTTTCCAGAGTTTCATTTTTTTTTTTCTTTTGGCTTTATTTCAGGCTTTAAAGGGAGGCTGTAAAGCTCCTCATGCCATGATATCTTCTTGTGGAATGATTCCTGGCAACCCGTATCCTAAAGGGAAACCCAGTCAGATAAATGGAACTTTCCCAGTAAGTAAACTATAATTATATGCTGCTCTTGTGAATAAAGAACAAGTTTAGATAATTAAAGTTTGTAAAAAGATGTATGTTGGGGAAAAGTGCATACATGAAAGAAATTTATGTGTCATCAGAATTGCAAGTTCATTATTAAAGTGAATTCTAGTAGTTTAGAATTTATGATAGTTCAGACCTGAAATTAACTTATTTCCCTCTTTTTACCTACCATTCTTTTCTCCCAACCTTCTGTTTTTTCATAGATCTTAGAAACTAATTGTTGTTTTTCAATCATCTCACTTACATTTGACTGCATAATCCCATTTGGAATTTTCTTGGCAAAGAAGTGGAGTGATTTGCCATTCTTTTCTGCAGCTCATTTTACAAATTATGAAATTGAGGCAAACAGGGTTGAATGACTTGTCCCCAATCACACAGCTAGGAAGAATCTGAGGCCAGATAACTAATAGTATCTTTAAAACATATATTTCAGGGACCATTTTCTGAAACATAAAATAATTTTTAAGTTGCAGAGAACCCTGATAACGGGAGTAAATTAGAGAAAATTTCTTAGAGTGGGTGAGCTCTGTACAGAGCCATGAAGAACTGACTACAATTCAGAGCAATGTTGAAAAATTTATATTGGCTGCTGCAACAGTTATTGAATACTATGTCCTGGAGAAACTATGTAATCTTTTAATTGAAAGAAGATCTACAGTTAAATCAGAGATCCTTAAGTATTTAAGGAAAAAGAACATTCCCTTTTGTTGAATAAAGCTATATTCAGAAACCATAGAATCTCAGAGTTGATGAAATGGACTTACCATTCTCATTGTATAGGAAAAAAGTAAAGTCCTAGAGCTTAAAGGTGACTTGCTGATGATCACATAGTGTCAGTGCTGAAATTCAGATCCAATGCCCTGATTCTAAATCTAGTTTTCTTTGTAGTGTGAAACCAAAAAAGTTCTTTGTAATCATGCCAGTCTTGTGGCTTCTAGGTCAGGGTCAGATCTTCTGACTCGGAGCCCTATATTGTTTTTCTATTACTATACCATTATACTACTTTTATCATACTACTATACTACCTTCTTTATGTAAATTTTTATAATTTTAAATAACTTTCTTTTTTATAGGGATTCCCTATCAAAAAAGATGGTGAAGATTGTACAAATGAGGGCAAAGGGATCGCTGCACGAATACTTGGCCCGTGTAAACCAGTATGTATAGAATAAAAAAAATAATTATATAATCTTGAGATATAAGAACACCATCATCAAAAATTCATTAATTAGCTGTGAAAAATATCATGGGTACTGGATACTATAATTTCATTCTTTGCATCTGGGTATTAGCTTGTTGTTTTTTATTTTTTCTTTAAAAAAATATATTGGGTGTTTTTTTTGTTTTGTTTTGCTTTGTCATCTTCTTTTCCAAATATGTCCCTCTTCTTTTTCTCCCCAGAAGCTCTTTCCTTCTAGTAATTAATAAAAAGAGATTGGAAACAGGCATTCAGTTCATCTCCATAAACTAGCACCTTCACGGAGTTAAACCAAAAGCCTCCTTTTCCAAAGAAAGAGGAATCTTCTTTTTTGGGGGAGGAGGGGCCCCAGGGGGAATCAGATTTGATCAATATAATTGCACATTTTTTTTCCTTCTGTTTACATTATTATAATCATTGTACATTGCCTTGCTGGCTCTGTCATAGGCCTTTTTTTTTTTTTTTATTGAAGCTTTTTATTTGTATAACATATGTATGGGTAGTTCCCCAACGTTGACCTTCACAAAGCTCTCCATTACAAATTCCACACCCAGTCCCCTCCCCTCCCCTAGATGGCAGGAAGTCCACTACATGCTAATAATGTTGAAATGCTTGACAAGTTATGCAAGAAAAATCCTATCTACAAGAAAAAAAAAAAAAGAATCAGAGAAAGGCAACACAATGCAAACAAATGTCAGTAGAGATCATGAAAATGTTACGTTGTGGTCCATATTTCATTTCCCTCTCTCTGGGTGTATATGGTTTTCTTCAGTGAACAATTGGAACTGGTTTGAGACAATTCTTTGTTGCAGAGAGCCATGTCCATCAGAATTGATCATCATGTAATACTGTTGTTGCTGTGTATGATGATCTCCTGGTTCTGCTCGTTTCACTCAGCATCAGTTCATGCAAGTCTCTCCAGGCCTCTCTGAAATCGTCCTGCTGGTCGTTTCTTACAGAGCAATAATATTCCATAACATTCATATACCATAATTTATTCAGCCACTATCCAATTGATGGGCATCCCTTCAGTTTCCAGTTTCTAGCCACCACAAAAAGGGCTGCCACAAACATTCTTGCACATGTGGGTCCCTTTCCCTCTTCTAAGATCTCTTTGGGATATAGGCCCAGTAGAAACACTGCTGGGTCAAAGGGTATGCACAGTTTGACAACTTTTTGGGCATAGTTCCAAGTTGCTCTCCAGAATGGTTGGATCCGTTCACAGTTCCACCAACAATGTATCAGTGTCCCAGTTTTCCCACATCCCCTCCAACATTCGTCGTTATCTTTTCCTGTCATTTTAGCCAATCTGACAGGTGTGTAGTGGTATCTCAGAGTTGTCTTAATTTGCATTTCTCTGATCAATAGTGATTTGGAGCAACTTTTCATATGATTAGAGATGGTTTTAATTTCATCATCTGAAAATTGTCTGTTCATATCCCTTGACCTGTCATAGGCCTTTTTCAAAGAACTATAAAAAGCATTATGGAGCTACCAAATTTTCAGTAACTTAACAATTAAGAGGATGACACATGATATTTTACATTTTTAGAATCACTAAATTAAGTGACTTATCTGAAGATACGTCAGTGAAATGACTGAAATCTACACTATTGCTTCTGGGTAGGCATCATGACCACTGAGTAGATGGACAGAGAAAAGTACCTTATGTATGATATCTGATATGCATGCTGGGAGGCTTTCAGTTTATTTGAATAGATTTTTCACTGTAAATGCATATTTGATTTTCTATTGCTCTTGTTACTGAACTTTTATTTTATTCTCATCCAGGCTCCTGCAACATACAATCCACATAAACCTGTTCCATATCCTATACCCCCCTGCCGACCTCATGCAACTATTGCACCAAGTAAGATATTTGATTCTAACTTGATTTGTGTGTATATATTGTTTCATTTGTTAAATATTTAATTTGAGTTCACTGAAAGTATGTATTCTTGAAAATTACCAGAAGTGTAACAAAATGAGTTTTTTCTTGTCAGCTACTATATTTTACCATACCATATTGAAGCAGTTGTTTGTTTTAGACTGTTGATATTTTTTTCCATTATCTAAATAACATAAGTCCTATGATACTCTGATAGGTAGCTAGATTTAGATTTACCTTTCTAAAACAGTGAATACTATTGGAAGTAACTCAATATTTTCAGTGACATTAACATCAAGTTATGTACTTTGAAACAAATCAGTTTCCTTATGTATTTATGTTTCAGGTGCTTATAACAATGCGGGTTTGGTACCACTGGCCAGTGTCATAGCTCCAGGAGTCCCACCTCCACCTCCATATACCCCTAACCCAGTGGCAACAGGTAATGGAGTCTTATTTAAAAAAAAAAAAAAAAAAAAAAAAAAAACCTCACCATTAGATCATTTCTTTTATCCACAGAATTGTTTTTGATAATGCACAGTTGGAAATTGTAACCTTATGATTTGAGGTACTTTAAAACAGATTACCTCAAATTCCTAAAACAGTTTGTTTGCCCACAATTATTCTTTTGGGAAGGCAGAAGATTGGTGAGAATATAATAGTGCAGAGATGGAAGCACAATGTGGAAAATAAAAAAATGACAGAAAGGTAGTTACTAAGTATCAGCATACTTTTATCAAGAATAGATGACATCAGATTAATCTCATTTTCAAATTGGGCAGGGTTATCAGTCTAGTAGGTGAGGAATGCTGAAGAGAGTGTGCTAAAGATTTCACCAGAGCATCTGAAGCTTCTAATGCTGTCCCTTTGAATGAGGTACAGTAATAGAGGATAGAGCAGAGGTGTTAACACTCATTGCCTAGAGCCTGACCAGCAAAACTTAAAAAGGTCATGGGGAAATGTGGAACAAAATAAAATGCACTACAAAGTAAATTAGTGGTTTTCTAAGTCAGTGTGCTACCAGCACAGATTCCTTTCTATTTGAGTTTGACACCATTGGGCTAAAGGTACAGTTCTTTGGAGGTAGGAAGAGTGGAATGATAAATATGTTTGTTAGTTTATGGTAAGATCTGTAGTACCGTGCTGCCAGGCATCTGTCCTTGGCCCTTTGATGTTCCACATTTTTATTAGTGACTTGGATGAAGGTATAGATAACATTTGTCAAATGTGCAGGTGATAGGAATCTATCCCTTATCTATCAATATCATAATTCAGGTGACTTAATGATGAAAAAAATCTGTTGAGATGAAGTTTCATAGGAATGAATATAATGTCCCATAATTAATTACAGGGTTTTTTTGTCACTTTTTGGGGTTTTTTTTAAACCGACTGTATGGTTGGATCATATGGAAAAGACTTCAAGCCTGTTATGATTTTTTGTGATTTGAAAGTTCCTAAGAATTAATATAGTCTTAGTCAGAGTGTGGCAGGTGCTTTGCAAAAGGATTTGGCCAGCTCTTTGCCATGCTTTAAATTTGAGATAGAAAGGATTTGAGGTTATTTTCCATAATGCACACTAAGTGTTGGAGCAGTGACAAAAAAGATTCACTTGTGATAAGCAGCCAGACTTCTGCATGATTACTGAGAAGTGCATGGGTGTAAGACTGTGTAATGTCTCAGGGGTCATAGAGAGTCTCTTCCCTAAATTCTGGGTCACTGAGACCAAAAAAAAAAAAAAAAAAAAAAGATTACTGATCAGATCAAACTGATCTTGCCAAGGAAGTTTGAACAAACTGCACTGCCATCTAGTGGGTTTGAGTGAGATCTGCGAAGCTGTCAGATCATAACCATGTTATTTTATAGATGAGGAAGCTAAGACATTGAGTTCAGTTACCTACCCAGGTTAACACAGCTAAGAAGGTTTTAAAGTGGATATGAATGAATATATGAATGGAAAAAGCATGTTTTCATTAAGTACTTATATGTAAGCACTGGGGATACAAATTCCTGCTCTCAAGAAATTCATGTTTTTATGGAAGAAATAGCACATATGGAAGGTGTCAGCTATAGGTCAGATGGAAACGTCCTGTGATCCTTTGAGTGTAGCTACAAATTTTTAATGCAATTTCCATTTACAAAATCTTAACAAGTTTCTGGTATTGAAACATGACAGTGCCAAGGACTTTAATTATAAGAATTTTCTTTTCTGGGTCTTCAGTTTGAACCCAGTTCTTCCTGACTCCTCCATATGAAATAGTCTTCAGAGTCACTTTTCCCATGTTTTTGTTCTGTTTCATTTTGTTTTAATAACGACAGATAATGTGGACACATGTATGTTGATGGTACTTGTGATAGGAATCTTGGTTTTTATAAGTTAACTTCCATTGGCTCAGTATCAAGAAAAGGAATTGGTTAGGGAGAGGAAGTAACCTTCTAAGAAATTGGGGTCATATATTTAGAGCTACAAGGGACATTAAATTAGCCACTGTACCACAAAACTTTGTCCTTTCCATCTAAATTTTTAGGACCCTGTACAATTTTGGAAGTGAAGAATCAAGTTATTGTTTTAAACAGTGGATTCTAAATGATAATTCTGTTTCAACCATTTTTATTACTAATACTTGAAGTATATTCTGTGGACTAAGAAGGGTCCTGGTCCTTTGTGGAGTAGAACTCTGGATATGGTATAGTGAGTCTACAGCACTGTGAATACTGCAGCCTAGATGTCCCTTGTTCTCCCTTCATACTCTGAGAATCTGAAATTCCCTTGTTATGAGATAGTGAAGTAACTTCCCTAAGGAACAGTGAATAGATAGACTGTCTTATACATGCGTGACTCTTTTCTTTAATCAACTGGGAAAAATAGTTCTATTTCTGTGGCACCTTAAAATCATTTTTTATTTTTCTCTCCCCAGAAAATGAAGAACTTTCTAATGCATCAAAACCTCAAAATCCAAGTAAGTGTTAGATTTACTGAAAGGATAACTACTATGTTATTTCCTATTGTATTCTATTAATTTTTATTAATTAATGAGAAGCAGTATGATGTAGTGGCTAGAACCCTGACCTTGAAACAGGAAAACCTGAGTTCAAGGCCTGCCTATGGAACTATAGAGAAGTAACTTAATTCCTTAATTGCCCCCTCCCCCTCAAAGCAATTCTTAAGATAGAAGAATTATTGATCTTGTTAGTGGAGGTTCTTTCTGTTCTCATAGGTTCTTTTCCACATAGAATTGGAACTCCTGGACCCACTGCCCAAGGATGCCCCCTCTCCCCAAAAATATTAATAAGCTTATAAAGTATTTTTCTCTCTAAGAATTTTGAAATAATTAGTGCAGGAATGAATCATCCATAATTTTACAGTAATTGATGTGAGGTGTTCAGGGAGATGAAATGATTTGAGCAAGATTCCATGTCTACCAGATTTCAGAGCTGTGACTTGAGCCCAAGGTTCCCATGTCAGCCCTCCAGTGTATTTCCAACTGTACTTTGTTGCCTCTCTGTGATTATAGTATATTAAAGACTGTGTGTGTGAGAGAGAAAAAAATTTGTATTCATGTGCAAAAAAATTTCACCCATTCTACATTTTAAATTACTTATTTCTTTTTTTTTTGAAAATAAAATGCTAATATTTGTCTTTTATTTCTTTACAGCATTTTCTTCCCACTCAAGTCAGCTTTTTTCTCCTCATTGCTCCAATCCTTCAACACCTGTTGCTACTCCAGTCCCTACCCCCTCTCCAGTGAAGGCAGTAAATCATCCATCAACACCAGCAACGCCAGTCATTTCTGGGATGAACTCATCAACTCCTGTCCTTCCTGTGTTCCCAGGACAGGCCTCTGCAGCAAACCATACACCTCAGTCATCAATCCCAACATCAACTGTTATCAAAACCTTGTCCCTGCCCACTGTCCCTGTTACATCTGTACACAGCACCACTTCGGCCCCTATCCCCGCAGTTTTTTCTGGCCTGACTCCTATGTCAGGTCTTGCAGCTGCTCCTCCCCCTGCCCCACAAGGTTCTGCTCCACCCTGTGTTCCTCCTGTTCCCAATGAATCATTTGCTTCCGTGTCTGCTTCTACTCCTGCTCCTCCTTTTAACAGCCTCCCTTTTCCTGCCACTTCTACAGCTGTTTCTACTAATAACCTTAATCCTGCTCCATTATCTTCAGTTTTTGCAGGGCTTCCTTTGTCCTTAACACCTACTCCCCAAGTGGTGTCTAGCCCAGCTCCCTCTGTAATTGCTGGTGGCCCTGCTACCAGTCTTCCTGGGCTGAATAATCCGATTTTGTCCGTCTTAAAAGGATTTCTGACATCAAATGATACAACTTCAATCAACTCTTCTGCTTTGGCGTCATTATCTTCTCTCACTAATCAAAACTCTGATTCTCTCGCTCCATCCGTTAACAAGTGCTATACACCATCAGCTACGCCTACTCCCCAAAGGTCTGCCACCCCAGGCATGGCCATATTTCCGGGTCTTTCCTCACCTTCTGTGGCCAATCCAAGTTCTACTCCCCCTTCCTTGCCAGCACAATCTCCTTTAGCCACTCCTGTGTCATCATCAACGGCACTCCCAGTTAGTGGTGGTTCCTCAGTTTCACTTTTACATGGCCCCCACCCAGGTAATCCCGAACTGCAGATTCCAGCTACCCCTGTTGTCACAAGCATTCCTGTCATGGTAAAAACTGAGCCTACTAGCCCCACTCCTTCAGCTTTCAAAGGCCCATCCCATCCTGCTAATCCGACTCATAGCACTTTAGGCCTGTCAGCAGCATTAGGTCGAGCATTTACTTCAGCAGCAGCCTCAGTGCCAGTTAGTTTGTCCACTTGCCTTAATCCAACTTTATCAGGCCTTTCCTCCTTGAGTGCTCCCCTAAATGGTTCTACACCTCTCTCCTTGACCCCTCATGCTTCTTCCACACCAATTGCTCCGGTGTTTACTGCTCTTCCTCCTTTCACTTCTTTGACCAATAACTTTCCTCTTGCTGGCAACCCAGCACTTAATCCTTCTGCATCTCTTCCGGGGTCATTAATAGCCACTCCCTCTACCACTGTTTCCTCCACATCAGTCCCTCATCCCAGTTCTACTGCAGCTGTGATCTCAGGCCTTACAGCCTCAGCCCCTGTCTCAGCAGCACCTTTTCCTCTCAACTTGTCTACTGCTGTCCCATCCCTTTTCTCTGTTCCACAAGGACCACTACCATCTTCAAATCCATCCTACCATGGATTCCCTGTCTCCAACACTCCAGCAGTTACTCCTGCACTCCCTTCCTTCCCGGGGTTCCAGGCATCATCTACAGTAGCAGCAGCTGCACCATTGCCAGCAGCTGCTACAGCTCCATCACCAGCTCCGGTCTTGCCAGGATTTGCATCTGCATTTAGTTCCAATTTTAACTCTGCACTTGTTGCACAAGCTGGGTATGTTTTTACTTCTGAAATTACATAGTAGTCCTCATTTTTAATCTTGTGTGTACTCTTAAGAAAGTATGTGTGCAATTTACTGTATTAAGTGGAAGTGAAAATCAAATAATGGCATTCATTTTTGTGAGCTTATAATGTAATGTAAATCATTAGAAATAGTTTCCAGATAACCATCTTGAAGCAAACTTGGCATGCTGAACATAGGGAATATAGATGCATACAAATGCAAACTTGATAATTAGATCTCAATATTTTGGTTTGTCAGATTCAGAAAAATCCTAGAAAGATTCTATGAAATATATTTGATAAATGTAGGAAATCCAGCTTGTAACCATTTAGTATTGTGCATTTACTTTTCCAAATTGGCTATTACAGATTGTCATCTGGACTTCAAGCAGCGGGAAATTCTGTTTTTCCTGGACTTTTGTCACTCCCAGGAATACCTGGATTTTCCCAGAACCCCTCACAATCTTCATTGCAGGAACTGCAGCACAATGCAGCTGCACAGTCAGCCCTTTTACAACAGGTAAACCAGTCACACCTGTAAAATACTTTAGAATTGTGACAATTTATTGCCAAGTATAAAGTTTTAACATTTAGTAGTAAAAACTATTTTTCTGTGTTTATCACCACCACTCTTTTGCCTAAACTGTAAATGAACTCATTCTCCAAATCTTTAAATCATATTGCCGTCCTTAAAATGGTGGCTTAGTGTTGGCTACATTGATTCAATTATTTTACCTTTTCTATGGTTTCTATATTTTTTGTTTTTTAAGAACATTTGGGTCAGTAAGCTAACATTTTTTATGAAGCTGACACAATCTTTTTTAAAAAATTTTAAGTAGTTAAACAAAGTTGTCTCAACTAAACACTTGTCTTTCCCCCCAATACTAATACTGTAGTGGTATTATTTGCTAAAGCAAGTGAAAGCCTACTTCTATTAATATTATAACTGGAACAGTTTCTTAAATTTGCTCTTACTTTTTGTTTTAGGTACATTCAGCTTCAGCTTTGGAGAGTTATCCAACTCAGCCTGATGGATTTCCTACTTATCCTTCAGCACCTGGAACCCCATTTTCATTGCAGACTGGACTTTCCCAAAGTGGGTGGCAGTGAATATAAACTTTAAGTGATTTTTTGTTCTGTTTTGTTTTCTCCCACATATGGAAGAATACCAAAATTGTATAAGGACTGTGGTGAACACTCTGGAGAAAAAAAGAAATTGGGGAGAAGTCATAAAATGAAAATCAAGATTCCTTTGGGGAAATTGGAGTGTCTCTGAGAAATAAATTGTAGCTTCAATTTTTCTTTATAGCAGTTTTAAGTACATTTTCCCATGTAAATAGGACTAACAAATCATATGGAAAACATATTACAAAAGTATTCTGTATTTATCAGCTCCCATTCTATGAAATTTTGGTATGTGTGATCTGTATAGAAAGAATGGTAGAGAGGAAATTGGATTCTTTACAGCCGAATACAGCCTTAAGTCTTCCTGAGATTTCGCTCCACATCATGTAATAGTTGTGCCTAGGGATTAAAGGTTGCATGTGGCCCTTAGGGTTTTTCCCTTAGTATGCATGAGCAGTTCCTATTAAATAGGAACTCAGAGTGTATACAAGAAGGGGACTTGAGACTCCTTCCTGATACCTTTCCCTTCCCATTCTTTTCCCTGCCCCGAATAGTTTTTAAATACTAATATGAAATGTCTTGCACATACTGCTGAACTAAACTGAAGAATATATTTTGGGCAAGGAAAAACTAGAAAAAATGGTGCTTATTCTGGTCATTAGAATGACTATTTCAGGTATTTTGAGTAAAATTATACTTCTAGGCATGCTTTCTTACAGAAATGCATCTGAATCTGTAACAATTTGCCTTCAGGATATGTTTCTTAACAATATAGGCTACAGCCTTTGTACAAATAATAACAATTGACTGGCATCTGTGCCATCTCTGTTGTTCATTGTACTAGAAATCTTTGGTAAATGTTTACAGTCTGGAGATGTAGTATTTCTCTTTGAAAGACATCATGCTTAAATACTGAAAAAAAAATGGTTTGGCAGCATATAGAAAAGATTTGCTTTGTTAATAAAATACAGTGTGCACTCTATTTTGTACCTGTGGTAGTATAACACATGATTGAAAATCATTTTTTAAAGGCAGCCATCTCTACCAGATTACAGAGACTGGTCTCCAATCCTGTGATTACAAGTGTGAATTGTAGAAAATCTACTGTAGAACATTTCAGCACCTAGAGGTTTTACTTTTTTAAAGATGGTCTCGGATGGAAGATGTTGCTAATGTATTTTCCTTTAAACAGGGGAACAAACTTTTTAAGCCTATTAATAAAAATATTCCTGTATGATTAGTTTTTAATACAATTTTTAAAATAAAGTTTACAGACATGGCACAAAGTTTTAGTGATTATTTTTCTCTAGTTTAATAAATACTTGAATAAATGTTTGGATATTTACATGGACTGGGTAAGTGAAACTTTGTTTTATACTATATGTTGGATGGTTTATTAAAAATCACTATATATAATCTGAATAATGTATTACCTATCTGAATTGAATTTATACTTCTAAGTTCATACTATTGAGCATAAATTTAAGTAATTACTTAAGTATAAAATGAAATCATTAAATTTTGAACAAAAGAGGGGTGTGCAATGTCTGAAGTTATTCACCTTTTAGACGAAAGAATATGAAACCATAGTTATATAATTATTTAACAAGACTGAGGTAATGGTAGAGAACTTCTTTTGAATCCCATCTTTTCTCAGTTACTTTAATTTCATAATTATTTCATTTAAAAACACATTGCCCAGAACATAATTGTAGGAGCATACATATGTATAGCATTTTAGAAAATTATTTAATGTCATCTTTAAAATAATCCTGTTTGGAAGTATTACAACTACTTAAAAAAATTTGGAAATTGAAGTACATAAAAATTTTGTTTGAGCTAAAATCACATGACTTGGAAACAATTTTTGACATATTTGGTTTAGTCACATGTCTAGTAAATATATCTTGGTGTTTATTCATTCTCCCTCTGTCTTTCATTGGCTTGAGCTATTTAGATTATATAGGATTATCGGGCCCAGGAAGTGTAGAAAATCTGTCTGTTGTGAGTTCTCTGCATGTTCATTAAAGTTGCTTCTTAATCATCTTGCTTTCTCCTCCTAAAGTCCCAGAGTTGTATCTCCCTCCCCCAGCTCTTCCACTTAGTCTCTTTTTCTAAGAAACCACAAAATTGGATAAGGTCTAGGCCTCGCAAAAGATAAGAGAAACCATTTGGAACTTTGTTGTAGGTGTTCCCTGTGATCAGTTTTAAAGGTCAGCTTCACTCATAAAACACTGATCCCTCCTGGATCACCTTTGTAACTGCTCCTCTGTCTCTTTGGAGGATCACTTTTAGTCCTGCCCTGCTATGTGATGGAAGTGCCATCTTGGGCCCTCTTCTATATGTTCTTGTATGGTAATTTCATCAGCTCCCATAGGCTCAATTATCTATACAGATGACTCCAAATCTCTCCAGTCCTAGTCTGCTGTACTTCTGTTCATCACCAGCTGACTATTAGAAATTCCCAACCGGATATCCTATAAGCATTAAAAATCAACTTGTCAGAAACCACCAATTATTTCTGTAGAGGATACCACTATACTTTTCACCTGTGTTCACAACCTTAGTTATTCTTGGCTCTTCCCTCTTCGTTTGTGCATCAATATTTGTCAAAACTATATAACATGTGGAATCCTTCCTTTTTTCTCCATTTATAATAACCAGCACCTCGAAGGTCCTTATTTTTCACCTTTCACCTAGACTATAACAGTAACCTAATTTCTCTCCAGATCTCAAGTCTCCTGTCTATCCTCCAATGCACCTGCCAAATTGATATTCCTAAAGCATAAGTTTGAAATATTGAAGAAGCTCCTACTAGTCTTGAGGATCAATTGTCTTGGTTAGTCATTTAACATTTGCAAATTAACTCTGGCCTCATCTTAATCTTCATAATCCTATATTCATTATCACTCATGGCTAGAATGCACTCTACCATCTTTTAAAAGAAAAAAAAAAGCTTTTAAAGATCAACTTAAGTGCTGCCTCCTCCACAAGACTTATCTCATCTCCTTGGTCGTTAGAGGCAGCTAGGTGGTACAATGAATGGGGTATCAGGCCTAGAGTTAGAAAGACCCATGTTCAATTTTAGCCTCAGACACTTCCTAGCTCTTTCACTCTGAGGCAAATTACTTAATCATTGTCTACTGAAGTTTCCCCAACTGTAAAACTAATAGCATCTACCTACCTATTGAAAGGATCAAGTAAAATATTGGTAAAGTGCTTAATTCAATGTCTGACAAATATTAGATGCTAGCTAATTTTAGTCCTTCACTCCCTCCCCCTGCCTCCTTGTTTCATGAGGTTTTTAGTATTTCTGTGTTCTTGTTTTTCTTGAATATATTGTAAACTTGAGAGCAGAAATATGTACCATCATTCTATTCTCCCGTGATTTTTATCTTTTTTTTTCCCTACTCTTCATTCTTCCTCATCCCACACATCCAACTATTTCCCAAATTTTGGCATTTCTACACTCACATCCAACTCCTTTTCTCTCACACAGAACCTCAATTCAGGCCTCAATCCATCATCCTTTTAGATTATTTAAACAAGGTCCTAATTAGTTGTCATATTTCAGGTTTGTCCCACTTCAATCCATCCTTCCCACTGCCTAAAAGTGATTTTCCTTCCATTCAGATCTCACCATGTCATTCACTTACTCCAATGTCTTTTATTGCCTCTTGAATATATTCAAATCACTCTCCTTAGCTTTGACAGCCCTTTACAATGTTTCTCCAACCTACCTTTCTACGTTTGTATATTATTCTCCTCCCTCCCATATACTGACTTAGCCTAACTGGCCTATCTCCACAGAACAAACCTTTTATCTCTGGTCTCCATGGCTTTGCGCTGGCCTTCCATCAGCTTAAGAATATTCTTGCTCCTGACACCCCCTCACAGAATCATAGTCTCTTATCTTCTCTCAAAGCACGGAACAAATAACCACTTTCTGTGATGTTTCTGATTCCCTTCAACTTTTCCCAATCTCTCATTCACATATCCTTTATTTACTTCTTTGTGTTTATTTTCATTATACTTATTCTATAGAAACTTTTTCTGTAGATGTAGACATAAATATTTGTCCATTTTCTCTCTATTCCAACTCCTTGCAAGTAAAAATTATTTCATTTATTGTATTTGAATCTCCATAGCCTAGCACAGTGCCTGGCACATACTAGGCACTTAAATGCTTGTTGATTCATTGATAGTCCTCTTATGTGCTATGTGAGAAATTTGGAAATGACATGAAATAAATAAGGGAAAGGGGAACAGAAGTTGGACAAGACCAAACAGATACAAAGGAAGTCTGGGCTGGAAGCTGTATTATTTTGAGGATCTTGAACAAAAATATTCGCAAAATATCTGAAAGGAGAAGGTTTAATCAGCAGCTATTCCTATCAAAAAGACAAAAAAAAAAAACTGATCAAGAAATACAAATTATTTACCAATGTACAGGGTCAAATAGGTGGCACAGTGGCTAGAACACTGGATTTAGAACCAGATTCATCTTCCTGAGTTCAAATTCAGCCTTGAATACTTACCAGTGACCCTAGGCAAGTCACTTAAGCCTGTTTGCCTGTTTCCTCATCTGTAAAATGAATTGGCGAAGAAAATGGCAAACCATTCGAAGTGTTTTTGGAAGAAAACCCCAAATGGGGTCATGAAGAGTTGAACATGACTGAACAATAGCAAACCAATCCTTATGCCTCTTCCCTGCCCTCCTACTCCTATAAAATCTTTGAAAGCAATGTACACACGTCAAAGAAATCCTAATGGAAGATAGGAGAAGGGAATGGGCAGATTTTCATGCATGTAGTCTTTACCAACATTGTAAGTCACAGAATTGACTGAAAGGGAAAAAAAAAAAAAAGCAGGTATAGTTGAAATGGGACCAACATGATAGATGGGATTACTTTCTCCATGATGTTATATCTGAGGAAAAACTTTTAAACTATAGTGGAATTATGTGAGAGTTTTGGGTTTTTCTCACTAGAAGTTTTCAACTAGACTGAGAACTCATTTCAGGAGATTGAAAGAGAATTCTTGCTCAGGTATTTGGTCTCTTGAGGTTCTTGCCAAGTCAGAGATTCTGTGAAATTTGCTTTCTTCCTTCCCTCCCTCTCTTGCTTCCCTCTCCTTCCTTCCTTCCTTCCTTCCTTCCTTCCTTCCTTCCTTCCTTCCTTCCTTCCTTCCTTCCTTCCTG
>JAJPUD010003863.1:126340-155611 GCA_023553655.1 Myrmecobius fasciatus
TCCTTCCCTCCCTCTTTCCCTCCCTCCTTCCTTTCTTTCCTCCTTCCTTCCTTCCCTCCTTCCTTCCTTTCCTCCTTCCTTCTTTCCTTCCCTCCTTCCTTCCTTCTTTCCTTCCTTCCTTCCTTCTTTCCCTCCTTCCTTCCATCCTTCCTTCCTTCCCTCCCTCCCTCTTCCTTCTTTCCTTCCTTCTGTAAATAAAGATGCCAACTTAGAGAGGGAGACTTTTCTTAAGGGTACAATTAATTTGCATTAGAACTGTCAGAAAAACTATATTCTCTAGACTATTGCCAGTTCTCAGGAGTGTGTGAGAGAGACAGTAAGATAAAAGAGGAGGAAAGGAAATACATACTCAAATTTTCCTTTTACTATAATATTTATCTCTTGTTTCCACAAAAGAAAAAAAATTACTTTATTACCATTTTGGAACACAGATAATAAGAATGGGGAATTTCTGATACAGACAAGTACATAAGTGACTATTTTTTATAAAGAGCTTAAATATTATTTCAAGTCGGTATTTACAAACAAAGCTCGTTTTTTTAAAATGACTAATTTTTTTTTATTTCCTAGTTTGCTTGTCTTGCTACTAAAGGCAGTAGATATTCACTCTGTTGAAATAAATTTTGTTTTTTAATGTGGGGCAACAGGAACATTTTGAAGACAAAGAAAAACAGTTGATTAGTCATATTCCAGGGGGACATATTTGCATTCATTTACCTTAGGGCACTGCTCTCCTGCCACTAGGGAACAATTATTATTATTATTTTTTACCAAGTATTAAAGTAATAGGCAGCAGCTAATATGTCATTAGTGGCATGAAAATGATTCACAATTATTATTTTTTAATGAATAAAGAATTACTTTGTGACCGAAACAGCATCACTGAGTTCTCTTTCCCTTTCCAAAGAAATGACAGGATTAGAAGGAAAGTTTCTTCCCTTTCTAAGATTCTGTGATTCTGAAAAGATTGGAAGTGTGTCTATCCCACAAACTGTGTGATTCAGTTTAGGAAAGAGCAATTTTTAGTAGATGAGTAAAACATAGCTCAGATTTGGAGTAACCCAAGGTTTTAGGTCATTTGTTTCACCTAAATTAAAAAAAAAAAAAAAAAACAAAACGCTGTATCCTTGGAACCATGAAGTAAAAACTCTTCAAAGTATTTGAGCCTAAATTAACCCAAAGATCTAGGAGACAGAATCCTATTATGGGAACATTCTTCCTTTTTTTCTGTCTTCCTTCCTTCCCCCTGTCCCCATTTCCTAAACATTTCTTTCTACCACATTCTCCTTACAGTCTTTATACTTTGTTTTTTTGGTAGAAAGGGTAGAAATTAGGCTTTTATTCCCAAAGTTCTCAGAATTGGAAGATGTATTAAATATTACCATCTTCTTTTTATCTTCATACATTTAAGTTTGTCATGAGTTAAGTATGTATGTGTATAAATATTGTTGTTTTAGTTGTTTCCATCCAACTCTTCATGACCCTGTTTGGGATTTTCTTGGCAAAAAAAGAAACAAAAAACAAAAACAAAATAGTGTTTTGCCATTTCTTTTACTAGCTCATTTTATAAATGAGGAAACTGAAGCAAACAATATTAAGTGACTTGCCTAGGGTCACACAGCTTGTTAGTGTCTAAGGCTGGATTTGAACTCAACTCTTTCTGACTCCAGGCCCACCACTCTATGTACTGCATCTAGCTGCCTGGTATATTAATATATTCTAAGTACATGATCTGGGAAAGGAACAAATGTGGAGGGGATGTGGAAAAATTGAGACATTCATTGTTGTAGATTTGTGAACTGACTCAACCATTTTGGAGAGCAATCTGGAATTGAAGTGCCTATGCTCTTTGACTCAGCAATAACACTACCTGGTCTATTTCCAAGATGATTAGGAGGAAAAGGAAAAGAACCTATACTAAAATGTTTATGAGCTTTTTTTGTTGTGGCAAAGAACTGGAAATTGATGAGGGATGCTCATCAATTGGGGAATAGCTGAACAAATTGTAGTATTTGATTGTGATGGAATACTACTGTACTATAAGAAATGATATAAGAAAGTGATCTTAGAAAAACATAATGAAGAGCAAATGAACACTATTTATGGTCAGTAGTATTGTTTTAAGAATGACTTTGAGCAAATAAGTTATTTTGACTATTATAAATACCTAAATTAACTACAAAGGACATATGAGGGAAAACACTATCTGGATCCAGAGAAAGAAATGATAAATAAAAGTATATATAGAATGATTTTATCTGTGTATATATATGTACCTATACACATGTATGTCTATATGTGGGTGGTGACAAAAAAAATCTACATGACAACTTTATTATATATTTAAATGGAATAGCAAGTTGCACATAATAGATTTGCAGTTTCATGAGCAATTATTTTTTAAAAATTATACTGTTTTACAAAACTCCTTGCCTTGTCCTATAAATTACAAATAAAATAAATATTTAAAAAATATAACTACATGATAAATGTCATATGGGTTGAATAATAGTTCAGTTCAAGCCTATTGTGGTAGCATCTGAAAATTTGTCATTCTTTTGCCTGAACCTCAAGTCATTCTTTGCTAATTCCCTTTTAGGTTAAGGATCTTATGTGAATCAATGAAGTAGTCGGGTAATAAGTAGAAGGTATAC
Source organism: Myrmecobius fasciatus (assembly GCA_023553655.1). NCBI lineage: Eukaryota > Metazoa > Chordata > Mammalia > Dasyuromorphia > Myrmecobiidae > Myrmecobius > Myrmecobius fasciatus. Next base: position 128,995 of record JAJPUD010003863.1, read on the forward strand.
AGAGATTGATAATCTATTCATATGTATAATTCAGAGGAGAGAAGTAGTAATGTTTTTCAAATTCCCAGTAGTCCCAGTAGCAGGCCCAGGGAGGGAAGGAGGATGAAATTAGGCCATATAAATATATGACAGCACCTAATTCAACAAACACTTCTTAAGCACCTAATAGGTGGGAAACTTTGTATAGCCCAGTTACTTCTCTGTTCATCCTTTCTATATCCTTGAACCAACTGGGAATGACTGAGGTTTGGTTATGGGCAGGAAAGATATAGTTGAATACCAGAAACATTACAGCATCCTTAGCCAAAAATTACTAATAAGAATTGAGAAGAAATAATACTTTCAAATAAATCCTACACAGGGAATTGGTTTTTTTGAAAACTGATATGTCCTCTCTCCTCTCACTTTAGTTCAAATATTTAATATTCCACCCTATTTCATGTTTGACAGAAAAAGTGGAGCTTTTGTACTTTGGGAGAACTTGTGGCGAAAGGGACTGAACGCCAGAAGGGCAGAAAAGTCACTCAAAGTATTGGTTGGTTGGTTGGTTGTTGTCCTTCATTTTCGAAGAAGATCAAAATGGCATCATTATGTTAAAGTCAAATCATGTGTTTCTAACTGTGGCTGATCACACCGATATGAGCTCAGATTTCTCTCCCACAGGTGGGACACAAATAGTCCCTATGAATATATGGGGTAGACTAATTTTGAGCATCTTGCTTTTGAGTTAATTCAATTCTGCTTTGCTCATAGAGCATAGTATCTTCTCTGATGAGAGTCCTGTGCCAGTGTCTCCCATGTCATACAATCAATTCTAACATTCATAAAAGAGATTATAAGATATAGAACTAGAAAAGACCTTAGTGGTTATCTGTTCAAGCACTCTTATTTTATAAAGGAGGAAATTTGAGGCCCAAAAAGGCCAAGAGGAAAATGTTCAGTTTCATAAATAGTGGGTAGTAATGCAAATATTTGAACTTAGAACTAATAAACTTTAAGGATTTGATTTTTTGGAGTGCAAAGAGACAAATACTTCATATTGACTTAGCTGTATATCTTGTGGAATGTAAGTTTCTTGAGGGCTGGGACTTGTTCATCTGTATCCTTAGGATCCCATTATATCAGCTAGCATCAAGAAGGTGCTTCATAAATACTTATTCAGAAGAAAGTAATAAGATAAAGGGGAGGAAAATAAGAGCAAAAGGAAAAGCTGTTGGAAGAAGAAATTAACAAATCAAAAAGAAATTACTTTGGTTAAGATGACAGGCCATATAAGATAGAATTTGGTAGTATGTCACAGTAGCCTAATGACTGACATGTAGTAAGCAATTAATTGTTGTTAACATTGATTTAGAGGAAAAGGAATTACAATACTTGCTGAGAACATATGGATTTGGGGAGAAAATAGTCCTTTTCTGGAACGGTTCAAAATATCCCCCTGCTTTTTTTTTTTAAACCATACTACTTCAAATAGCAACATTCACTAGCAGATTACATTCTTCAAGTCCTCTTTCTCAACCAATGAAGAGTATTTGAGTTTTGTTTATGGAAACAGATTCACTTCACCTGGGTAACTAATCCCTTGGGGTGCTCTTGAATGGGAAGAACCAACTCTCCTGTATTCATTCTTCTTTCCTTTCTGACCCTCTCACAGTCACACCTCATCTGCTTTCTAATTGATAACTGATCCCTCCATAAGGGCATAGTGATAAAGTCTTCCCTGAGGATGTGATGGATTCTGGGGTGTCCTCCCCTGAAAAGCAGGATAAAGAGAATTTAATTGGTAGGTTCCTTTACTTTCCTCACTTTATAATAAAATAGGTATAGTGAGTGTTGTAAATGGGTAATGTGGCAAAGATGGAAAGAATCCAGGACCTGGAGTCCAAGGTTGTAGATTCAACTTCTAATTCTGCTATTTAATATCTATGATGTCTTGGGCAAATTACTTGATCTCTCTGAATGTGTTCATCTGCATGTGGTGAACTTGTACTTCATAATTTCTAAAGTCCCTTCTAAGTCTATGATCCGATTAAGGACTACTTGAATGTAATATGATTGTTGCATATATTTTAACTAAGTAAAGAAGTCTGGATTTTCTTTCATTTAGAACTAATGAGACTCGTCAGATCATTTTATAATTTTCCTGATTAGAGGAGGAAAGCTTGTGGCTTGCTTTATTTTTTCATTTCTATAAAAAGTTACATTTTACATTAATTTTATGGAAAAATTAGTGGCTGATTTCTGCAATGTTTGACAGACACCTGATTATATTTTGAATGAAAGGAAAAATGGATCTTAAGTCAAGACTGATAAAAGGAAAGAAAGCTAGAGAATACTTTCTCTGTCATGATTGATGTATACTATATGTTGAGAATGAACCCAAGTTAAAAACGAGAAAGACCAATATACTTCACTTCTCTAAAGGAAAAAAAAAACCTGTATTCTCTGGGAAGTTTGTTTGGGTTGAAAAAGCAGTCCTCTTGAGGATAATTTATTCCACCTTTCTTCATCCCTGAAAAATTGTTCTAATAGATTTCTACTTATACTTTCTTTGATTCTTCCTCAATCATTGATATCTTTAAAGAAAGGAGCAAAAGGAATTAGTGAACGTCTCAGTCTGAGTTCCTCCTCAGCTATTTTCTTTAATCTTTATAAGAATCTTTCCCAATTTAGAATTATCTGAAGGAATTTCAGAAATTATTCAATTCAATCCCCTGATCTTCCAGTTGAAGAAACTGGGGATCAGCGAGCTTGTGACCTACTCAAAGTCAGGTAGTTGGTATGTGGTCTCAGTTACTCTCTTACTGGAATTGTTCAAGTGAAGTTTGACAGCTGGTTTATCAGGTTTTTTCAGGCAGGAGGAGGATTATTGTTCCAATAAAAATTAGACAGGATGGCCTCTTGAGTTCCCCTCTGAATGAGTGAGGTTTTGTGGTGCCAATTAACATGATATGACAATGGCAAGGGTATTGGCTGTGGAGGTAGAAGTTCTGGATTTGGACTAAAAGATTTGGGTTCAAATTTGCTCTGATACTTGCTACTTGTGTGATCTTGGTCAAATTTCTGTGTCTCTGGGCCTCATCTATAAAATAAAGAGGTTTGGAGTTGATATGTCTGGCATTTTTGCAGTTTGGAATAGATGATACTATGAACTGAGTTTGCTTTCTTTTCTATCATTTACAAGCTGTGCAACCCTGGGCTAGCTTGTAAATCTTAGTTTTCTTTTTTTCAAAACAAACATTCTTTTGATATGTTTTGTCTGTCATGACAGACATTTCCATATCACCTCTATTCAGTGAGAGGTCTATTGTAACAAAATAAAACAACTAAACAAAACCAATTATGATGTGAATTTCTCTGAAAGGGCATGCAATATTCCACATCCATAAACATCCTCCAAACTTCTCTATCTAAAGAGAGCATGAACACAAATCTGTTTCTCTCCCTCTTCCCAGCCACTAAAAAAAGAAAGAAAAGAAAAACACATTTCTTAATAACTAATATAAACAGTCAAGCAAAACAAATTCTTTTATTGGTTTTACACAATAAATATATATTCAGAACCAGAAAAACAATATATACCATAACATCAGTATTATAAAAAGTGTGAAAGATTTTTAGTAAAACTGGTGAAAAGTTAAATGAACAGAACCAGAATGATTTATGCAATAACAACAACCCCATAAAGACAAATAACTTTGAAAGCTGTAAGAACTATGGCTAGACGTGATTTCAGAGATTATTGCATGGTTCATTTCATGATAAAACATGCTATCTGCTTCCAGCAGAAAGGTGGCAGATCTTAGATGCAGAATGATGTTACAGTTTATATTGTTTTTCTGGTTCTGCTTACTCTCAATCATTTGATATGTCTTTTCATGTCACTTTGAAATTATATATTTTTTCATTTCTTAGAGTTCCATCATATTCTATCACATGAACATACCCAACTTATTAATTAGCCATTTTTCAGTCAATGTGTATACTTTTAGTTCCAGGTCTGTTTGTTTGTTTTTGTCACTTCAAAAGTAATGACTGCAAAAATGTTTGTATACATATGACTTTGTTCTATTTATTTTATTTCTTTTGGGTATAGACCTAAAATTAATTGAAGCAAAAACTAAGCAATTTTGGAGGACATAAAATAAATTTATACAAATCTTCATCATTCTTTGTAACACCAATAAAACCCTTCAGAAAGAAAGAGGAACTACAAAATAAACAAAATATATAGGAGTCTATCCACTGATACATTCAAGACATATAAATATAACAATAAATCACTGCTTATGGAAATAAAGATTGACCTAAATAGTATGAAAAATATCAATTGTTCACGGACAGAATGTGTCAGTACAATAAAAATGACAGAATGACCTAAATGAATATGTTTAGCCAATCCACACACTCCAACCCCCCCAAAACACCTATTGAAGGATGCTTTATAGAATTAGAAAAATCATACTGAAGTTTATCTTGAGGCTAAGAAGTCCAGAGATTTCAAAGGAAATAGCAAAAAGAAGTGAGAATTCTGAAGTGGACCTAGCAATGCCAGATCCTCTTTAAAAACAAAGGACAAACAACAACAATAGCTGTTTGAAACTGACAAGAGAATATGTGTCTATATATTGAAGTAGGGGAAATTTTTTTTAAATAAATGTAGAATTGAAGGAAGATTTTCAAATGCTGAAATCCTAAATATCTAAACTCTGTGAAAAAGGGCCATCTAATATCTCTCTTGGGATCCTTGGAGACTAGTCTATTTTCTTCTTGTTGAATATGTTAAACTAAATTCTTGTTGAATATGTTAAACTAAAATATTTCCCCTCTAAAATGAACTCCTTCATCCCTAAGACAAAAGCCTAAAATGGGGGAGAAGGAAGGAAGGAGACTTATAGTTTAGTCACACAAAACTCTGAAAACTGTTAACACATTTCTATCATATGTTATCTGAAGTCTGATTGGTGGAAACATTCAGGATTCTTTTGTGAGTGTTTACTGAGGTATTGTGAAGAAAGGCCCTTAATATGATTGGGATCACCAAGAACCATAACTTCTGGGCATGCTGCTACATGTGCAGAGGTAGTTTTTCATCCAACAAGTTCACAATAGTTGTAGCTATCTGGCTGGCTTCATGAATGTAAAAATCTGTTTATTTTATGATTGTTTATTATTATTATTTTTGCTAAGGCAATTGGGGTTAAGTGACTTGCCCAAGGTCACACAGCTAGGAAGTGTTAAGTATCTGAGGCAAGATTTGAACTCAGGTCCTCCTGACTTCAGGGCTAGTGCTCTATCCAGTACACCAAGTAGCTGCCCTTATTTTATGGTTGTTTATTTTTTTTAATCTAAATTTGAAGCTGATATTTTTAAGAGAATTTTGAATGATGATTATCTCAACCCAAGAAAGAATGTTTGGTGTTTTTTCCCATTCTCCCCCAAATTAATTTCCATATTATTTTGAGAGCACTGTTTCAGTTATTTTTTATTTTAGCAATAAATCAGTTTGAAAACTGATAGAAGTATCTAGTTTTCACTGACTATTATTGTCTATAAGTTCTTCCAAAGTAGTGGGGTGAGCAAACTTAGCTGTTCTTTGTTATTGTTGTTTATTTTTTGCTGAGGCATTTGGGGTTAAGTGACTTTCCCAGGGTCACACAACTAGGGCATGTTAACTTTCTGAGACCACATTTGAACTCAGGTCTTCTGACTTCAGGGTTGAAGCTCTATCTACTACACCATCTAACTACCCCTGTCTTATTTTCAAAATAAATTGCACCCTGAAAAGTCCTTCCTGAAATTCCAAGACTTCATGTAATCATGAGGATAGTTTTATTGCTTTACATTTTTTTTCTGTTCTACCCTACATTCCCCTCCACCATTACTACCTGTGTGACCTTGGGAAAATATGCTTTCCCAAGCCTGTTTCCTCATCTTTATAATAAGGTGCCTAAATGCTTTCTGACATTCTTGCTCTCAATATGTGATCCTACAATTTTATTCCAGGGAGGTCTTTCAAATTCATTTAATAAAGCAAAAACTTAGGAAGCATCCATTATCGACCAGACACCTCTAGAGACTTGTTGAGGAATAAAAAAGTATGAATAGGACATAGTCTATGTTTTCCAGGAACTCTCATAAATAATTTCCCATTATTTAGTAACTGAGTTTCCATATCCCATAGGACTAGAAACAGTGTTGAACTAGTCATTTAGCAAAAACGGCAGACAATCAAGGGACAAAAGATGTGCCTTGGTACCCCTGAGACATCGAAAAAAGAAAAGGAAGGATCCCTGTGCACTAGGAAGGTTTTCCGTGATGAATTTTTTGGAAAATACAGACAGTTTCTACTGGGCCTATATCCCAAAGAGATCTTAAAGAAGGGAAAGGGCCCCACATGTGCAAAAATGTTTGTGGTAGCCCTTTTTGTAGTGGCTACAAACTGGAAACTGAAGGGATGCCCATCAATTGGAGAATGGCTGAATAAATTATGGTATATGAATGTTATGGAATATTAGTGTTCTGTGAGAAACGACCAACAGGATGATTTCAGAGAGGCCTGGAGAGACTTGCATGGACTGATGCTGAGTGAAATCAGCAGAACCAGGAGAACATTATACACAGCAACAACAATATTACATGATAATCAATTCTGATGGACATGGCTCTCTTCAACAATGATGTGATTCAAACCAGTTCCTATTGTTCAGCGATGAAGATAGTCATATACATCCAGAAAGAGGCCTGTGGGAACTGAGTGTGAACCACAACACAGCATTTTAACACTTTCTGTGAATATTTCCATGCATTTTGTTTTCCTTCTTAGGTTGTTTTTTTCTTCTCTTTCTAGATCTGATGTTTCTTGTGCAGTAAGATAACTGTATAGATATGTATACATGTATTGGATTTGTCATATAATTTATCATATTTAGCATGTATTAGATTACCTGTCATCTAGGGGTGGGGGTGGGGGGAGGAGGAGAAAAGCTTGGAACAAAAAAAAAGTTTTTGCAAAGGTCAATGTAGAAAAATCACTCATATGTTTTGTAAATAAAAAGCTTTTAATAAAAAAAATTTTAAAAAGAAAAAAAAGAAAATACAGACAAGTATTTTCATGTTAACAGGAGGTGAAGGGGTTTGGGATCTGAACTGGTTCACGGAGAACCCACATAAATTCAATTACATAATAATGAGAGTAGCAAAGCAGCCTGGGAGATTAAGAAGGCTAAAGAATTTCTATTTTTGTCCTCAAAGTCATGGAGAGCCATAGGAATTTATTGAGTAGATGAGATCTTGACTCAGATCTGCACTTCAGAAAAATCACTGGTTTCTTATAGGCAATAACTGAATGTTCTTTGTGATGTAATAACCAACCCAGAAATGTTTGATGACCTTTTTCTTTCTGTCATGTCAGGATACATTTATCAGATTTCTACCTCCTATTAAGGACTAATAGAAGCTTTAGACAGAATCATTTATGTTTCCACTATTACTTATTAAGTAACAACTGTGTAAAAAGTAGTTTTAGGTCCTAGAGATAAAAAGATGGTTAAAACAATCACTTCTCTCGTGGAACTTACAATCTAGCTGGGGGAAGAAACACATATATAAATAAGTAATAATACATAACTCAATTAAACAAAAAAGTATTATGTGCCTTCTGCTGCATGTGCATTGTAATGTGATTAGAAATGGCTATGTAAAGATGACAACATAGTCCTTGTCCTCAACGAGATTACATTTTAGTAAGAGAATAAGACCTATCCACACACAAATAATTTTAATGTAAATTAGAATGTTAAGTGGTTAGAGGAGGCCACATTCAGAACTAAATTGTACAAATTGAATAAGAACATAAAAGAAGCCCATTTAAAGACAGAGGAAAGAAAGACAAGAAAGTACAGAGGGAAAGGTCAGTAAAGGAGATTTGGGAATAATTAAAGAGCTAGAAGGTATCCTTACTTTGGGAATCTCAAGAAGAATGTGCTAGCAATAGTGGCAGCTAGAGAGAAGGCATACAAAAGGGACAGCAACAAAAGGACTGAATAGATTATTGAAAAATTATTAGGGACTTTTAGACTTTTTCTGTAGAGTGGCAGGGATGGAAACTAGATTACAAAAGACTATAGATAAGGGGGAGTATATGTGTGTTTGTATACACACACATATATCTTTGTCTTAATTCATTAAGCTCCATCTTATTTTTCTCCTCTGCCATGGGCAAATGTTTTGAAAAAGTAGTAAACAATAAATCCATCTCTTTATTTATATAAGATATGTTCACTTTCTTTTTCTGCTATATATGCATGTATTCTTTTTCTGATACATATGCATATATGTGTGTAACACACACATATATGCATGCATGTATTATGTGGGTATGTGTATACATATGCACATGTGGACATGTGTGTACGTGTATGTATCTATGTATTGTATACACACATCTCTTGGCATTGTAGGTAAATTTCTAAAACTACACATTGTAGAGTATGTGCAGACCTGCATTGGTACGGGGAATTTTTCTACCCAGGATTTCCCCAGACCAGAAGTCCTTTCTGCATCCCGATCAAGGATCAGGGAAAAATTGATACATTTGTTAAGTGGGGGAAAGAATTCCTGAAGAAGCAGAGACTAAAATGCCTAAGATAAAGAGGACAGTTGATGGGCAAGGAATGAGGAATCCAAGTCCCAGGTGAAGAGTTTAGCTTTGGAGAGGTTAGGGCACTTCCTCATTTTCATGAGGGGAGAGGGAAAAGAAAATAAGCAACAAGGCTGATAAGTTCATTGATATGAATAGGAAGAAACTGAGAGAACTTCAACCTCTCTGCTCTCCAAACCATTCTCTAGACAGCTACAAAATCCATCTTCCTAAAGCACACAGCTTGTATCACCTCTCTGCTCTAGAAGTTCCAACAATCCCCTAGACACCAAGTGAGATAATAATTGTTAAATATTGTTACTATTAGCTAGGATTTACATTCACTTTAAGGTTTGCAGAATGCTTTAAAATATAATTTCGCACTTGATCCTCACAATAACCCTGGGGGATAGGGGCTATTATTATCCCCATTTCACAGATGAGACAAAGGTTAAAATGATATGTCCTGTGGCTCTCTTCAACAATGAGATGTTTCAAATGAGTTCTAATTGCCCAGTGATGAAGCCATCTACACCCAGAGAAAGGCATGTGGGAACTGAGTGTGGACCACAACATAGCATTTTCATGCTCTCTATTGATGTTTGCTTGCATTATGCTTTCCTTCTCAGGTTTTTTTTTCTTTCTAGATCCAATTTTTCTTGTGCAGTGAGATAACTGTATAAATATGTATACATATATTTGATTTGTCATATTTTTTAACATAGTTAACATGTATTGGACTACCTGCCATCTACGGAAGGAGGGAAAAATTTGGAACAGAAAGTTTTGCAGGGGTCCATGTTGGAAAATTATCCATGAATATGTTTTGCAAATAAAAAGCTTTAATTAAATAATGATATGTCCAGGATCATATTCCACTCACTTCATTGCCACCTCATAATAATGATCATAGCTTGATTTTGAGACTTTCCTCAGAAATGCCTAGTAGTTTCTTAGAAAGATTGAGAAGTGGGAAAATAGCAAAATTGATTCCCATTTTCTTCCCTGAATAATTTTAACCTCCAAATTCAGTCTCTATTTATTTGCTCTCTAATTTTGTCACAAAGTAAGAAAGGCAAGACAAACAAGTGCTAGCCAGAGAGCACTTTCCATCCTGTAGGCAGCTAGAATGTGGCCCAGCTTGGGCAGATCCCACTGGTTCCTGCCCTGCTGATTCCCTGCAGAGCAGAGCCTGGCTGCCTCTCTCTAACGGGATGCTAATGACATGCTAGGGCACCACCAATTCTCCTAGCAGGGGCAGCCTGGGTAATTTTAAAGCTCAGGTGGAATTCTCTGAAGATGAAGCGTGTCCTCCCTTATTCACTTTGCAGCAGGCTTAGGGTGTAACAAGACTGAGTTCTGTGCTTGGTGATTGATGACGCACAAGTTTAGTGAAACCCCAGGGATCCTCTCATAGGTCAAGGTGGCTTTTTGTTTTTGTTTTATTTTTCCTCAGACAAAAAAAGTGCATGTGCAGTACAGAGAAGAATTAGTGGCTCTTACAGAAAATTCCAGGGTTTGGCCAAGGAGGATGTTGGTCTAACTGATGTCCTTTTTGAGCAACCAGAACTCCTGAGAGGCCTGTAGGACCAAAACTTGTGATATTTCTATCACCTTCATTAATCTTTTACTATGTGTTCATCTATCCCCCACTGGAACCTGCAGCTCCAAAAGCCATCACATGTATAGATTTCATAGGACTTCCAGGGAAAGACTTTTAGAGATATTTTAATTCAAAATCTCTAATTGTACAGAAATCAAGGCCCAGAGAGGTCAATTTATTTGCCCAAGAGATGCAATGTAGAAAGACTTCTGAATTTGAAGTCATAAGATCTGAGTTCAAATTCTCTATTCTGAACCAGTTTCCATGAAGTAGACTTGATTTCTTCTCTATGAGAACTCTATGATAGTCTCTTTAGGAGACTGCAAAGATTTTACAGGTGGCAAATGACAAAACCAAGATATAATATAGTAAATTTGACTTAAGTAATGAGACATCTCACTTTCCTATTCATTATCAGTGAATAAGGCTTTATTAAGACCCTGTTTAATGTTACATTGGTAGACAAAAAAAAAGAATTGAAACAAGTCTGTTTTTCAACATTCGATGGAGGGAAGATATGTGCATGTATAAATGTATGTAAATGTATTTTAATTACTTGCCATCTGAGAGAGGGGTTAGGGGGAAGGAGGGGAGAATTTGGAAAATGGGGTTTTGCAAGGGTCAGTGCTGAAAAATTATCCATGCATATGTTTTGAAAATAAAAAGATAAAATAAAATGAAATGAAAAATAAATATATGTAAAAATAAATGCAAAGTAATTTGGGGTGCTAGCTGTTAATGCAAAAAGAAACATGTGCCATCTATGAAAAAAGTTAGGGACTGTGAGAGGTTGCAAAGTTTTCATAGTTTTTACGTGCATTTCTTATAAATTCAGTATTTTCAATTTTTTATCGTTTTCTTTTGCTTAATTTTTTTTTCTGACTAGGTTCTTAACTCTTTTATACATTTGCACATTTCTGCATTTTTATTAACATGGATAGGCTTTATTTGCAAAGCCTTGATTCTATTTCTTTCTCTTTCTTCCTTCATTTTAAGATGATCTCACAAACTTTTTCTTTGTAAATATAACTTTGCCCATTCTTCATTTTCCAGGAACTTTGGCTAACTTACTTTATAATGTTTTACTGTGATGCATTTAGGTACCAAATATTTGTTGAATTTGCCCTTTCCTTTTTCCTTCCTCTCTCATTTCTTCCTTTCTCTTCTTTGCTTTTTTTAATTTAGCAAGAATAAATGTACAAACATTTTCTCTCAACATCTTAGGGGCACGCTCTCTCCTTTACCACTTTGGTTTCTAGAAAGAGTGAACTCACAGTTAGCTCAGTCCCTAGGATCAACTGGTGATTGCTTCAGTGTTCCCTGATGAGTCCTCATCTCAGTTAACCCTGGGCTGGGTCCCAAAAGTTCCTTGTTCCTTGGAGTAAAAACAGTATGAAATTGTATTCTAATTATTCATCCTTTTAAAAACACTCCCAGTTCTAATCTGCTATCTGTTGTTGTTGTTTGTCTTTCCTTCTTGAGGAGAACCATGACATCATGGAGGTGATGCCATGACATGCAAGTGAACAAGTGATTTAAGTGAGGGAGGGCTGTGCAAGGTCACCTGCCCCGCTTTCCCTTTCAGAGCCATCTGGGTCCAGTGGCCAGATGTAGGTCAGGAAGACTGGAGATGGCTCTGGATGACATGGAAGACATTGGCCTTTTTAAGCTAAGGTCTTCAACAGGTCTCAGTCTGACTGAGGCTGGACTCATTCAGTGATTGACTAGGTGGAGACTGAGGTAAAGAGTCTCCTCTTCCACCTAGTATAAACAAAACAAAACAAAAACCAAAAAACCCGCTAACTAAATAAGTCTCCACTGACCCTGGAGACAGGAAAACTTGAGTTCAAATTTGATCTCAAACACTTACCATTTACTAGCTGTGAGATCCTGGGCAAGTCACTTAACCCCAATTGCCTCCAAAAACAAATAAACAAAGAATTATCTCAGCATAATTCTTGCTCTTTGAGGGAATGAACCATAGCAAATTAAAACCAATTTCAGATTGTCTACACTTACTGAAATGCTTCTCCAAAGTATTTTTATTGCACATCATCACAACTCTCCTAGAAGTTTCATTGTCAGCCTCTTTATATGTGAAGATGCCATCAGAGGCACTCTTTGCATGTGCCAATTCTTGGTACATTCATTTTAAATTCATGCTTTCTACTTATTTGTGCAATTTAAAGATAATATGTCAAGGTTTCCTTTGAAGATTCTTTAACTTCTCTTTTCTTGTCTCTTTCCCCATATTTCAGGTTCCTTATCTCTTCCACCCCTAGAGATTTGGGCTCTATCTATAATATGCATTCTTTTTTTTGACTGGTCTTTTCTACCATCAATCTTTTATAATGCTCCCTTTCCTTTTCAGTATTCTCTCCCTGCCTCCCTGACTGCACTCCAGTGCAAATTTCAAAGCTTTATCACCTGTTTTCTCCCCTCTTTGAGAACCTATTGCAAAACTTAACTCTTTTCCTATTTTTTTTCTTTCATTAACACTTGAAATACAACTTTTTAAAAATTTACTCATCACTTTTCTCCCCTCCCTGGACTCTAATCTTTCCCTGAAGTCCCCCTCTTGTACCTTTTCCTTTTCTCCCCAGAAAAATTCCCTCCATTGATGTGAATAGTGGTTATAATCTCTGTATATTCTTTCCTTTAAAATAAGAGGACTTTTTCTTGAAATTGCCCCAGTTGTTCTGTAATAAAAATTATGACATGATCTTGGGCAGTTAGAAAAGATTTGCCCCTTTTCATCACAAATGTCATATATAATTCCATTTTTACCAAAGGAACTGCTATGCTCTGTGATCATCATATCTAAAACATATTTTCCTGACTGAAAATTATACTCATAATTTATTGAGTTACATCTTTATCATGTATTTGATGTTATACTATCTTTTTTGTCCTTAAATAAAAACCACCTGACATATTCTTAACTTTCTTTGTCACAGTTGTATTTCATCCTTGAATCCCAAACCTATATACTGTTTTTACTGAAATTGTTAATTCATCAGAATATATAGGGTACCTCCAAAAACTTAGTGCAGTTTTCTGTTATTAAAAACTTAAAACTGCTCTAAGATAATGGGTCATAATACCTCTTGTATTCCACTGTTTCATTCTTGAATAGAATATCTTTCCTGGAAACATTAGAATCTATCTCCTGTCTCTCAAAGGACCTTTAGTTCCTTTGTAAGCACCCAAGCTAACAAAGGCTTTAAAAATAGAACAGATGTATTTAAGAGGTAAAGAACAAAGAAATGACCATAGTCCTTAGTAAAGAAGTTGAGGAGATTCCTTCCTAGGGAGCTCTGTTTACCTCCCCAGAGATTGAGCTCATAGTCCAAGAGAACTCAGTGTATGAATTAGTGAAATCTCTGCATAGTTAAATATAATTGCAACCCCACTGCATTACAGGCTCAGTATTTTTTCTCAGCCTTTGGCAGAAGCAGAAATTTTGGGTTGATTCACATCTTTGTGTTAGTATCCAGACATATCTCTCTGCCTCCAAACTATATGGGCCTTGTACCAATGCTCCCTAGAATGGCTTTGGCTATGTGTGGTAGGCACTTGTACTTTCCCACATGGCATCTCCAGCTAGAAACTCCTGCTTGATATTTTCCCATTTGAATCCTTATGCCTTCTATCCATTCCATGCAGGTAATGAGGAAGAGGAGTTGGCTCAACTTTTATCAGTAGATGAGCAAAATAACTACTGTAGGAGGAACCTAACTCTAACATATTACATTCATTTTCTCTATGAGAGTACCTAAATTCACGCTCAAATGCAATGAAACATAATTCATATAGTAAATATATATTTTGTGTGGAACATTATATTAGACAATAGTGTATATATATGTATGTATACATACTAAACATTTATTAGGCATCAATTGAATGCAGTACATTTTGCTAGACAACAGTGCATACATATTAATACATAGTAAAATTTATTGGCATCCACTGTATGCAGACCATTGTGAAAGACAATAATGCACACATATAAATACATGATGAGAATGCAAGATAGTGTCATGGAGAGAAGAATGTCAAGAAAGGTGAATATAGTTTGATATGTCACCTGCTACAGAAAAATCAAGGAGGGTGAAGGCTGAAAACAGATCACTGAAACTGATAATTTAGAGATAATTTGATGGTATGAGTGGAAATCAAACAGGGAGTGTAGACTGCCATTGCTTTCAAGTTAACAGTACAAAAGAAAATCTTTTTTCCCCCTAAAATGTTACAGAAGATTAGAAATGGCTACAGACTTAGAAATTGAGTTCTACTTCTGTCACTTCTTACCTTTGTGACTTCAATCAAGTCACTTTAACCTCTGTGAAATAGTATAGAGAGGTCACATTGCTACACCAGTATATCTAGTATAAAACTTGAATGTGACCTTTAAGCTGTTTACTTTTTCAGTATGTATCTATATGTCTTTTTTATTTCTTTTCAGAAATCTCATTCTTTTGTTACCTTTTCAAATTTTCTCCCCCTTCAAATCTTTTTTTGTATTTACTTATTTGGATATGTATCATATTATCCAGTTGAATGTAAGTATCTGAAGGTATTTTTCTCTTTTTTTCTTTCATATTCTCAACCCTTAGTATAGCATTTCTTATATATACTTAATAAATGTTTTGAAAATTGGATTGAATCAAACTGGTTGCTACATTATCCATCAGTTTTATATAATTATAAGAAGAAGCCATTGACAATAAAGCCCCATATGAAAGGGAACTTCTGATTTTGAATAGACTTAACTTGTCACTTTAGCAGAATTGGATGAATCTATCCACTTAAATGAATACCATTTCCACTGAATGGCAGCCATTTAAGGTGTCAGTGCTCATTAATGGACAATATCAGTAACCTGTCTCCTTCTACTCATTCAATAGATGCCCACAGTAAAACCATTGGAGCTTGTGGATGGTTCCTGGTTTCCCTTTCTTTCCTGTTGATGATCATCACCTTTCCTTTCTCCATATGGATGTGCCTAAAGGTAACACCCTGGGGAAATAATAGAAATTACTTCTAAAAGCTGCTGAATGACAATAATAAGGCTAACCCCACTCTACTATTCTCTTAGATTGTTAAAGAGTATGAACGAGCTGTTGTGTTCCGACTTGGACGAATCCAAGCAAAAAAAGCAAAAGGACCAGGTAAGAAATAATATTTCCTGCAATTAAGCTCTGTTGACAGTTTGGGTAATACCACTTAAAGGTAGGACTCCCCAGAGAATCATAAACACTGAAATGGAAACATTGTGCCCATTAAAAATGATTTCTAAATATCCCTCTGAGCTGCTGAGTGGTCTTATTCAAGCCAAAGTGGGCTTCAGGGTCTCTGGGTAAATCACATGGGCTTAACCCATCTTTTTTTTTTTTTACCATTTACCATTTTTTACCATTACCATTTACCAGGTGCCTTTAGGAAAAACAAAAGTGACTACTGGGAGTAAGTTACTTCTCTTAAACTTTTAAGGTAACTAGGTTACAATTCAGAGCTTTGATAAAGATATGGTCTGGCCCAGACTATTTGAACAGGGTGAATATTACTTTAAGAGGTGCCCTCCTGATAGGACAAATTAAATGAGTGTCAAATAAGAAAGGTATCAAGCAATCAGGACTCCAAGTATGATCCCTGGCACTCCGGGTTGATTCATTTAAAGGCATGTATGTATGTCTTGGGTAGATGAGATGAAGATAATCTGCTCTACTTATGTGTCATTGTACCAAGGTAGAAGTTAGCCCATCTCCCACGGAAACTAGCATCATTTCTGGTGGCACATGTACAACAGTTGCCAAACCCTAATCCTCAAACTCTGAGAAGAGGTGGAGTCAAAGGTGAGAGGGTGTAGTAGGCATATATCAAGAGAAGGGCATGTCCTTCAAGATGGGTATTACATAGTGTGGAGTCTAGTTCATGAAATTTAGGTTACAGTGAAATATGGCCCCTGGGATGTTGGTATTAGCCTAGTTATAGCTCCATCAGAATACCTTTTTAGGATATTTTCCCAAGAGTCTGTGTAAGTAGAAAAAAAATGCTACTTACAAGCCCAGTGAAGAATTGTACCTAAACATCTAATAAATAAATATCTAAATAAATGGAGGATACTTTTCTATATGTGAGATTTTACTAAGAGGATAGCAATTAATTAGTCCATTTAATACTAGAATCACCAGAGGGATTCTAAAATCCCCCCTTCTAAAAATTTACTTTGAAAAACTCATAAGGGTACTAAACCTAGGGTTCATAAACTTGTTTTTCTATTTAAAAATTATTTTGATAACTATATTTCAATATAGTTGGTTTCTTTTATAATCCTATGTATTTTATTCATTTAAAATATTATTCTGAGAAGGGGTCCAGTGACTTTACCAGACCAACACATGAAAAAGATTCAGAACCTCTGGACCAAAGGCTTAAGAAATGGATTTCTGACTCTGAAAAAAGAGGGGAGCACCACAACTAAAGTGTATACTCTAGTTAATCACTCTGGAACAGGGCAACAGAATCATTCTAACTTGACAGGGTAGGATTGAAAAATAAAATAAAAGCTTGATCTGGGGACAATAGAATAGTTTTTGCATGTAATATGCTGGAAGGAAAAACCATCTTTTACAAATGAACCTGTTTCCCAGGGGTTTTCATGTGCTGAATGTCCCAGGTTAACTACGCTCGTCATACATGTCTCTAATGAGTTACCTCAGAATGCCATAAGGACCAGTGGGAAGTCATCCAAACTGTTAATGAAAAGACTCCATACTTTAGCTAATTGAAGATAAACATCACTTTGTATCCCATTTATTACCTATCACCAACAAAGGAAGTCACCATAAAGCAGTCATTCTCAAGACAAGTCACAACAAAGGTTGAAAGATTAGGATTTTGTGGAGAAAGAAAGCATCCCAGTAATTCCCCTCAATACCCCCATCCCCATGGGATTATTAGTCATTTTCATGATGCTCAGAATCAAAACCCATCTTTTGCTTCTATAATGTCATATGATGAGAGCAGAACAGTCCATCCAATGTGCCAACCCTAATTTTTAAAATTCATTCATTCTGAACATTCTACCTCCAGATAAATATTAGTTTATGACAGGAATGCATTAAATCATTAGCTTATTAACTTTGAAATCTTTACAAATCCTAGAGAAAGCTTTGTAGTGCAAATTAATAGAGTTTTCAGGAAGATTCATTGTCCTGACTTTAAATCTGACATTTATACCCTAGCTGTGTGACCCTGGGCAAGTCACTTTAACCCTGTTTGCCTGTTTCCTCATTTGTAAAATGAGGTGGGAAATGAAATAACAAACCATTTCAGTGTCTTGGACAAAAAAACTCCAAATGGAGTCACAAATGTTTGGACATGACTGAAACAACTCACAAACAACAAAATAAATCCTCACATAGGACTTCTAATAGAGAGGAGGCACTTTAGTGTGGTAGAAAAGGCATTGAACTTGGAGTCAAATTTTGATTCTTATTAGCAGAGCCATAATTAGAGTAATGAACTAGGCACTAAGCACTAGAACTTAGTACCAGGACAGGACATTCAGGGGATTCAGGAAGGACCATTAGGTTATGTTTCTTCTCCTACCTGACCCCAGAATCAGAGTGGTAGTAGAAACTTTATTCTCTGGTAGGCTTCCTCTCTTTTTACCATATAAAAATCTCATGGTATCCTAAGGTCTACATTTTTTTTCCTCCTGACAGATAAACCATAGGTACAATCTGCCATTGCTACTTGCTTTGGATGCAAAAAGTTGCTAATCATAGTTCTTATTAACTGTGCAATGTTGGGCAAGTTGGTTTAACTTTCTATGCTTTAATTAACTGACATGAAAAATGGAGAAAGTATTTGCCAATATCCTCAAGGTTTAGCACCCTCAAATCAAGCTCTTTTATCTAGTGCCCAAGCAGCTATTTCAACTCTTTTTGTAAATCAGACCCAAAGCCACCTGCAGCTAACCAGCAAAGTTAGCAGATGCCCCCAGATCATGTTTCTTTTTAACTTCTTGATTCTTAGTTAAGAAGCTTCTTTTCCTTAAACAAAGTCTGTTCTTTCTGTTGTATATGTATATTCGCTGCAAGTCAGCCAACAATTCTCAGAGTACAGCAGCAAAGCAGGTGATAGTATATCATCTTTAATATTATTTCCACTGATAAATTCCTCTCAATTATTATGCCCTTGGTTACTTTCCAAGTTCAGCCAAAACATACTAGGAATTCACTTGCCCAACTAGAGGGGCAAAATAGAAAAAGCAACATTTCATTTCATCCTTGTCAGCAACAAAATCATGTTCCATATGCTTTCCACTGATTTGTGAAAAAAGCGTAAATCTTTGTAAATCTTAAAATGCTATGTAAATATAAGCTACCATTATTTTAGCATATTATTTTGCTTCTTTTGATTAAAATATTTAAATGAAAAAGAAATTACAGATATCATTTTCCCTTCAGGAAGCGTGAACTAGAAGACAATTGTGGAAGAATCATTGATTCTATAATACAATGGGGATTTAGGGAATGCAGACTATCTGGAAGGTTTCCACAGTCATGTTCTTCTATTGAATTAAAATATAGAGGTGATTGTTTCCAAGGAAATAGCCTATTATATTAAAGGCAAGTAACATGCTCTTCAGATGGATTTATAATGAAATATTTCCACAGATAACTCTCATTAAAATTATTCTGTATTTTTAGAGAGCAGAAATCTCCAAACCAGGAAGAAAGCATCAAAATAAATTTTAGGGATCTTTGGTGGCCATAGTCAAGAAAACAATATTCGATATAAAAAGTCATGGGAGCTTTTGGTGTTCCAATTTAATTTCAAGGGATTTGTTGATGTAGCTGTTTATTTAAACACACACACATATGTATATGTTGAATACCCAGAAAAACATTTTGAAATATGCCTTCTTTTTAATAGGTCTGATCCTGGTGCTACCATGTGTAGATGTTTTTGTCAAAGTTGATCTCCGAACTGTTACCTGCAACATCCCCCCACAAGAGGTACCAATCATTCACCATTAATTTCAATAAGAAACACAAAGCCAAACTCTCCTAATATATTAAGATTTCGAGTACATTTCCTTAACTTGATTATACAATTTTACTTTCATAAAATCTTCAACCACTGCATTGTTTTTTTTTAATTTGCTTGAGACTATACCAATCACAAGGTAATAAATGCAACATGGCTTCTACCCATCATTGCTTTGTCAACGTCTGACTTCCATGGCTCTTGTGAATTTCAAAAGGTTCTTTCTGTCCTTTTGAATGAAAGAAAAAAACATTTATTAAACTTGTTATGTGAAAAGCACTGTGCTAAGAGCTGGGGATATAAGACAGTCCTTACTTTCAAGGAGCACACATTCTAGTGGGGGTAGATAATATGTATGTGGAACATTTTGGCTGCAAGTCAGCCAATGATTTTCAAAGTACAGCAGCAAAGCAGGTGACAGTAATTATTATGTTAATTAATCATAAATATTATTTCCAGTGATAAAATTATAGATATCTGATTAACTATTTAAGAGTGCAAAGAAGTTTGTCAACAAAAACTTTCTTTTCTGCTTTGTAAGTAAATGTAGTTGTTGCAAATTGCAGCAATTGTAGGAGTTGTCAAAACTACATCTCTGCAGAGATTGTTCCCCAGGATGATAGCTGAGGCTGGTAGCAGCAAGACCAGTAACCAGAGAGGGTAGTAATATTTTCAGGACTCTGTTGCCCTCACTTGACAGCTGCTGGCACTTGCTCAACAGTTAATGGTGAGGGGAAGAAAATTGACCCCCTTCTCCACAGAGATTTCTTTCTTAGTCATGGTAACAGAACATATGGGGCTGGAAGCTGGGTCAATAGTGAAGAATCATTGCTATTCCCAACACTCTTGGGTTCAGGATCCTAGGATATTTTATATAAAGATCTAACAAGATTAAGAATAGGGTAACAGAATCAAGTGTAGATAGGATAGAAAGATATTAGGACCCTAGAGAAAGACAACCAGAAAGGAGAAAAAAAAAGTACATAGTTATCAGTCAGAATAGTTTCCTTTCTCATTTGTTAAACTAATATAGGAAACATTAAATTTCCACAGAAATTGAAATTGGAGGAGTACAAAACACTTTACACAAATTAGAAATTAAAATACAGGAAAAAGTTTTAAAATTTCAAATAACTTTTCAAAGAATCATAAAATTTTATCTGGAAGGAATTTTAAGGATCATCTAATCTCTCTTTATATATATGTATATACCTATCTATCTGTATGTACAGAAAAATAATGTCCATGGATCATCTAATCTATGTATCTATGCATAGTGATAAATAGATATAGGTCTATTTATCTATTTCTCTATATAAATGAGAAAATGAATGTCCAGGGAAATGAAGTGATTTGTTTAAAGTCCCAAATCTATTAAAGACAGATCCCAGGTTGGACCTCCATGCCTAGTCTAGTCCTTTTTATCCTTCAGGGGCTAATAGTCACTACCCCTCCTAGTCTATCTTCTCACCTGCTAAATGGAGCTGATAATACTTAAGTAATTTACCTCACCTGGTTGTTTGATGAAAGCACTTCTTGAACCTTAAGGTACCATAGAAATGTGAATTATTATTGACTGAGTGGAGTTTGCTTGCTGTGATGATTGCTCCATTAAGGTGATTCTGAGGTTACAAAATCAGAATTTTAGAGTTGAAAGTGATGTCAGTAGTCATTTAGTTTTTACCTATATGTAAAAGAAATCTCTACTACAATATAGAATTAGTGTATTATTGCTATATACTTAGAACAGATCTTAGAGACACGACAAATGCTAACAAGTAGTCACTCAGCTTCAGCTTTGAGACTTCCAATGAGGAATAGCCACTCTTATTTGAGGCAAATCATTCCATTTGAATGACTCTAATTATTAGAATTTTTCCCTGATGTTTAGCCTAAATTAACCATGACAACTTCTACCCATTGTTTTTGGTTCCTCTGGAGTAAAACTGAACAAGTCTAATCCCTTTTCCATATGACAGTACTTTAAGTATTTGAAGATGTTTCTCAACCCTTCCCACCCTCATTCCAAGTCTTCCCCACCTTCATCACCAACTTAAACATAGTTAATTCCTTCATTTAATTCTGAAGTGAAATCACAGCCTTTCTTTCACGATTATGATTTTCCTCCTTTGGATCTTCTCCATTGTATCAATATCTTTTTTCTTCTTTTTAATCAGTATTTTTCTTAAACCTTGAGCTCAGATTTGAACTCAGTATCATAGATAAAAGGGCACAGTATAGAATTATTAACTCCACATTGCTGAAAGGTCTGACCCTTTCCCTTTAATGGAGCCCTTGATCACATTAGCTTAAATTATCCATTGTATGCAAAGGGAGGGCAAATTCTGGAAAGTTATTAGAATCATTATATATGTGGTCCCAGGACTAGCCGGGCTTATTGCATTTTCATCATCTGATTGATTGCAGAATATTTTTTTTCCATTTTAATCATGGCAACTCATGAAAATCAGCAATAAAGTATTGATAAGATAGCATCTATAGTAGCAGAGGGAATACACACACTTATAATGTGTTACAATTACAGTTGGTTTGAAGTACTAAACGATAAAACTTACAGGGATCTTTGCCATTCAGAAAAATAATATTCTACTTGTCAAATAGGAAACTTCTTCCCCCCACTCCCGCCACTTCTGAAATCCAATTTCTGCCTTAATATTTACTTTGAGAGGAATTGAATAAAAATACAGAAGTTGTCTCTGAAAGAAAACTTTAAAAACTTTCTCTAACTTTTACCCAAGCAATTATAACAACATTAATAACATTTCCCCACCTTAGGATGTTTTCTGATTTATGTGTTGTCTTTTTTTGGTTTTGTTCTTTCCAAATGTATAGAATGTTTCTGAAAAGCAAACAAGTTTCAGTTTCAGTTTTTTTCTTTCAGTTATTTTTTGAGCAGTTTCAGTTATTTCTTTCTTGATTCCTAATTTAAGATGTTTTTAATGAATTTAGTTCTGAGACCAATGATCTAGAAGCAAAACTAAGATGTTCTAAACTCACCTGAATCCAAATCAGAAAAGCACATGTGGATTACTAAGAAAACGAGGTCAGCAGAAGGTTGCCCCATGGCAGGCTGGGATGTCTCTTTCGCTGTTTCTATTCCCCAAGGGGCAATGGGTACTTATTCCCTAAAATGATGATAATAAAAAAGTACTATCAAAACTGAAATGTTTTTCACCTTTTTTTTTTTTTTGAAAGATCTCTACTTTTGTGAGATAGCATTGTTCAGTTTCTTCCCTGATATTACACATTAGGGAATCTTATCTACAAAATACCAAAACAAGAGGTCAATTCAATCCAAACATATCTCACATTTCTCTGGGGAAAGCCTTTCTTTCAGGCAAAAATGCAACATGGTCTTTAGTGCCACCTTATGGCCTTAATAAGCAACTTAAATCCATCTACATTTTGAAGCTGCAAAACTGTTTCTTGAATTGAAAAATTAAGTATCAAATGCTGGAATCAGGAAAACTTGTTTTCTACCTCTTAATGAACCCATAAAAATAAGGTTGTTATGACTTTTTATTATTGTTCTGAAGTAGAATGCCATACCATGAAAATAAAACTCCCTTACCATGTGAAATTCATGAGCACCAAACTAGAAGCCAGGAAATCTAGTTAGTTGTGTAAACTTAGATACAAATCAATTAATCTCTCTGCATCTTAGATTCTTTATTAGTTAAATGAGAAGATTAGAATAGACCTATAACTTCTCAAAGTCCCTTACAATTCTTAAATTTTACAAATACACATACATGCACATGCACACACCCACACATACATACATACATACAATCTTCACTTTTTCTTTTTCATGCTAAATTGATTACCAACGTAGTAGATAGTAGAGGAAAAGAGAAGGGATAGAAAATTGTTAGGAAATATAGAAACTTGAAATTCAGATTTTCTTTTTTATTTATCTTTTTTATTTTTTTTTGAAATTCAGATTTTTCTAACCCACAAATCTAGATGAAACACTAAAATCACAAGAGCTTTTATAGAAATATAGAGTCAGAAAAACTTGATTTTTTTTTCTTCTTTTTGTATAGATCCTCACCAGAGATTCTGTAACTACCCAAGTGGATGGAGTAGTCTACTACCGAATCCACAGTGCTGTTTCTGCTGTGGCTAATGTCACTGATGTTCACCAGGCCACCTTCTTACTGGCCCAGACCACTTTGAGAAATGTCTTAGGGACACAAACTTTGTCCCAAATCTTAGCTGGCAGAGAAGTTATTGCTCACAGTATCCAAGTAAGTACAGACAGTATCAACAATCTACATTTTATGCTTTGAGTAGTCTTCTATCTCTGTCTCTCTCTGTCTATCATCTATCTATCTATCTATCTATCTATCTATCTATCTATCTATCTATCTATCTATCTATCTATCTATCTATCTACTTTCTGTCTGTTTGTTTATTTATCAATATCCATATATTCATATATAAGATCAGTGGTTTTCAGGGACATAGGCTTCATTCTAGAGTTTTCTGCCCCCTTTCCTAATCATAAAGTCTATTGGGGAAGGGCTGGAAACATGGATAGTTCCAGTGATTTTTCAGACCTTAGTGTTTAATTTATTTCATTTAACATTATAAATTAAGGACTCCCCAAGAAGCAGTGGGATGGTATAGAGGATAGAGTATCAGATTCAGAGTCACAAAGTAACTCTGGTCAAGTCACCTACCTTTATTCAGCCTTAGCTTTTTATCTTCTGTAAACTGGGTATAAGAAACCCTCTATCTTTAAAATGTCTTGAAAAACTTAAAGCATTATATAAACATTAGGTATTTTTTTCTGAAGAGCTTTTTAAGTTCTTTTATTTTTGTTATTTCAGGCTAAACTATTATAGAGATTACTCGGTGGCTTGTGAAGTACTTTTAGGAGTTTTCCCACTTGGAAGAGATTAGGAAAGTTTGGGCTGAGTTAAGCAAAGAGGAGCAAAGGAAGCAGAGAGCTTCAGATCCTTGTAATCTGATATTTGTGAAAATTATTCACAACTGATGTTGAGCATTATCCTTCAGGACAATTTAGATTAGATTAATCCTTCCAGGAATCAGCCCAATGAGATTTCAACCTTCTTGAAAAATTCCTTAGTCATAAACCAAACTGAATCAGGTAAAGTAGTCATGAGGCTGCCAAGTCTAAAGAGGAATAATAAATAATAAAGGAGAAAAAAAGGAGGGGAATGAGTCTTGTAACTAAAGAGCAAGTGAAAAATACATCCACTTAGTGAATATCTTCTGATAGGCATTGTTCTTTCTCTTGTTTATGAAACAGACAATACTTGATGATGCTACTGAGCTGTGGGGTATCCAGGTGGCCCGAGTGGAAATAAAGGATGTCCGGATCCCCTTACAGTTGCAAAGGTCAATGGCAGCAGAAGCTGAGGCCACCCGGGAGGCTAGAGCCAAGGTAAGGGCCATTTATTTTTAGGAGCCAGTCTCCAATTTGAGGATCATGAGGAAAATGAAACAAATTGATGGTCTGATGAAAAATAATCCTGCTATTTAGCTGTATGACCCTCAGCCAGACTTAATTTCACCTCAGTTTAATCACCTGAATTGGGAATAACAATAGTACCAACCTCTCAGGGTTATTGTGAGGATCAAATGAGATAACATGTAAATTGATCTGCAAACCCTAAAGTTCTACATAAATGTTAGCTATTTTTGTTATTCTTAATAATAAAGTGCTTAATAAAAATTTGCTTCTGGACATGGAGAAAATAAAGTCTAGTACTTTTTTTTTCCTTTGGCTGAGGCAATTGGGGTTAAGTGACTTGCCCAGAGTCACACAGCTAGGAAGTATTAAGTGTCTGAGTCCAGATTTGAACTCAGGACCTCCTGACTTCAGGGAAGTCTAGTACTTCTTAAAGGAATGATACACAGATAGCATGATAAAAATACTCACTAATATTAATACCTAAATAGAGATCTAGTGACAACTAATTTTTTAGGTATATGCTGTATTTTACATTTTTTCCAGGGAATAATTCTGTGTCTGGTACAATTGGTCATTCAGAGGCTGAAGGTTCAAACAATACATTTAAAAATCATATTCTTGTACGCTCCACCCCAAGGCAAAAGCAGTTTCCAAGGTAGTTAAAAAGCTTTTCAGAGAAAGATAAGAATAAGCAAAAGCCTACAATTGAGTAGGTTAAAAGCAATGTGTTCTTTGGAGCAGGGCTTTTTAAACTTTTTTTCCTCTCATGATCCTTTTTTGCTTGAGAAATTTTTATGTGATCTCCATATATATAGATCTATAAAATAGGAATACAAATCAAACAATTATTGATAATAAATCATAATTTTGCAACCATCATATTCAGTTATTAGGCTTTATATAGGGTTATGAACCACAGTTTAAGAATCTAGACTTTAGAGTCTTAAGACCTCATTACTAGAGCCTTGAAGTAACTTATGCCCTCCTTTTCTCAAAGACCCTCTACTGGCTTCCAAAATCCATCCAAAAACAAAATTAAATCAAACTGCCTCATATCTGCTCCGTAACTTCTTTGCTCAACATAGTCTAGGTTAGAATGACTAGGAAATTGGGAGCAAACTCAAGCCTCTCCAGTTCTACCATTTAAAAAAATTTTTTTCGTGATGTGTATTCTGTATTCCTAGGAACTAAAGAATATAGAAGCTTTCCTATACCTCTTTGCATGCTTTTATTGTAAAATAAGCCATCCTGTGATCTTTCTTTACTATAAATCTGGTGTGTGATTAACTGAGTATCTGAGTAGCCGAAGCCCAGATATTTCAAAGCATTGAGTTTGGACATCAAAAATAGGAAAACACTTTAGTGCAGTAGGAATGACAAGTACTTGTGAATCAAGTTCCTGAACAATTATAATTCATTTTAAAAATGTTTATTTGCTTGTTTCTACATCACCATCATTTCCAGCTATATCTTTTCTTCTCTCCTAGCTACAGAGCCATTACCTGAAAGAAATAAGTACAATAAACAAATGTAATACAATAATAAACAAATGAAATATGCAAAGAATTAAATTAAAAAAGAGAATGGTGTGAGGAGGGGTCAAGGAAATCTAGAAATAAAAGATCCTTACCCTTACCTTCTTAAGCTTCACTGAGATATTTTCATTTACTGTAAACATACACTCCAATTCAACCATTAAGTATTTTTTCAGTGCCTATTGTGTGCAAGACACTATACTAAGTTCTGGGAACATGAAGATAAAATGAAAAAACATTTCTATTGCAAGAAACTTAGTATTCTACCATAGGATTCGTGGACTATGATTGAGGGTCCTTTAGATTCCTAA
>JAJPUD010003863.1:160611-179267 GCA_023553655.1 Myrmecobius fasciatus
TTGTAGTCCGAATGCTTGGAGGTGCTCTCACTTAGAAACCAGTTGGAAGGCTTACTTTGTCTGGGTTTGAGGGAATGTCCTGGGAGTTCACAGAGAAAGCTGTCCGCAGTTTGCCATCTTGGCTCCGCCCCCCCAGGGCTCTCTTTATTGCAAACTTCATATGAATCATGAGCTATGACTTAGGGTTTCTCCTTGCCACCAGCCCATCCAGGACTCAACATCACAATTTAGGGTTCTTTCCCGCCATACAGTCTGTTGTGTTTGTGTCCCTTTTAGGAATTCCTTGGTGACCACTTCTACCAACTACAACCTTGTCCCTCTTGAGGTCCATCTCTATATTTCCCCCTTCCCACCTTTTCAGGACAAGGGTAGTATCCTCCAAGAATCAGAAGTACCCATTTATCTTCATGATTAAAAGTTAATAGAATTTTAATTAGATCTTATAATGTGAGATGTAAGCAATAAGATGAAAAAAACATTCTCTACAATAAATGATCAAAGAAATGTCTCTAACTTCCAGTTATCTCTTTGTAAAATAATACCAAAGATGGAACAGTGGTGATTCCCAAATGGCCCAGAAATGAGCTGATGGAAACTTGTGAATAAAATTCAGAAACACAGTGGTGAAAGTTGTTTTTGTGTTCCTTTGCTACTCTAGGTGCTGGCAGCAGAAGGAGAGATGAATGCTTCTAAATCACTGAAGTCAGCCTCCATGGTACTGTCTGAATCTCCTGTAGCTCTTCAACTGCGCTATCTGCAAACTTTAGCTACTGTGGCCACAGAGAAGAATTCCACCATTGTCTTCCCTCTGCCCATGAATATACTAGAGGGCATAGGCAATATCAGCCAAAATGATAATAAGAAAAAAATAGAAAGATAGAGACAGTCAATTCCCTGGCCTATCCCTATTGCTCAGAGAGGTCCAATCCGTTCTAGTAGAGAAACAGGTAATTGAACAGTCAGGATCCATTTAAATCTCAAATTAAGTAATAAGTAACTCCACAGCTGGTATAGATATAAACCAGGAAACATGACTAGATTCTAGAGTACTTTTAAAGTGGCTGTCAGGAATAAGGGGTTGGGAAACTGGGGAGTAGCAAAAATGATGAGGAACATGTAATGTTTTCATTCTAGGGTGATAATTGGGTTTTCCAAGAACAGCAGCAGGAACCTTTTCAGAATAGATGAGGCTAACCTTTGTCATTAAGACCTTTGTTCCTTCAGGTACAGTAGAAAGTTCAGGTAATTTATAAAACATTATGTGCTATATTTCTACCTATCACTTCTCAATAATTCCAAATTAGTTGTATGTTAAGCATCCCCAAATAATAATAAACATTATTTCCTCCCAGTGGTTCTCTTTTTTTTCCTTTGTGTGACCAACAGGATTAAGATGGGGGTAGGAAGAGTAAAAGAAAAGTTGTGTTCCCAGAGGTTGCCTCCTCAATCAATCAACAAGCTTTTTTCATGTATATATTATGTTCCAGATCCTTTATTAGGGGCTGGGAATAAAAAGACATTTCAAGACTCTCCAATTCTCTCCTCAGGTCTGGAAAGAGATCAATATGTTCTTTCCTACTTCTGAATCTCATCTGTCAGTGAGGGAACTGGCATTTATTGAACATCTGTTATACTCCAAGCAATGTTCTCTGGTAACCTTGTTGGTTGCGCAGTCATGGGAACGATCTGAGCCTCATCTCTCTGATACCTTGGAGAAGGTCATTATCCCAATTTACCTTGGAGATGTGCCCCTTTGGTACAAATGCCCTAGACAGAGGCCTAACCAGGTCAGGTGAGTGGGGCTTTGCCCCAGGTACAAAGGTGGACAGGTGAAAATGTGTGTAGCTATATCTAGAATATAATTGGGGTGTGGGGTGTTCAGGGAGGCAAGAGGACTTGCTGAACCTTTTTAAGGGCTCCTCATCCACCTTTGGTATACACCTGCCACCCAAATCTAAGCTATGTCTCCAAGAAGCTGTAACATGCACAGTAGCTATGCCCCAGAGAATCTGTGTATGCACGCAGGCTAAATCAGGTTGAGGATAACTGATAGGTCTCATACTTGTTGATGAGTTAGGGAGATGTCTACCCTAAGCATGTGAGGATTTCCCCCTCCAAAAAGCCAAAAAGGGACTGAAACAGAGGCTATGGCTTTCTTAGAATTTGTTCGGATATTGTGCCCAAGTTATTCACTACGTTCCCACCTACTTCCAGTTGTCCTGACTTTTGTTTTCCTATTCATCTTTTCTTGGCTTTGGAAGAGAGAATGAGGTTGAAGACTTAAATCCTCACTTAACTCCCATTCATGAGCAAGTCAAGATATCACCCTGTAATGTTATTGATCTTCTTGGAAAACAAAGGATGAACAACAATATCTAGAATACCAAAGGACAATGCTTCAGAAAAGCAAGAGATTCTCCCAGCTTTCCACGAAAACATAAATATAATTACTAGTTCTTGTAGAGCAGCTTGAACTGAGGGAACAGCATCACTTATACCAAGATTTGGCTAAGGCAGAATGAGCTGCCGAAATTTGAGCTCTCAGCTTTTGGGTTCTGCACCATTTCCATCAATTATGTTCTTAACCTCTCTGGTCCTTTGTATACATCATCTCATTTGAACCATTAGGTATGTAAAGGACTTTATTATATAAACTTTAGTCATTAGGAGTTAGAATGGACAGAGATGGATAGATTTTGTTCTGTAACTCAGAAGGTAGTAAGCACATAGATGAGAATACATATCCTTCAAAACATTGAAATATTATTACTCAGAATGACAGAAATAGAGAGATTATGTCTCCATGTTATGGAGGTGTAATTGTTAGATCATTTGGTGTTTTCCTTCTCACCCCAGCATGCTGTGTTGGTGAAGTTAAATTTTGATTGAAAACCCAAAGCTGATAATTTTTTGGTGAAGGAAGAATACACAACCATTAGCTAAGATGATTCTGTGAAGTGTGATTAATTTTTTCCATCCTTGACTGATATGAATAATTAAAAGTTGTTTATATAAACTGATGGAGGCAAGAAAGTGAAGTGGCAAAAGATGGGGAAATTTAGAGAGGTGATCATACCTGGAGGTGTTGTTGCTAAGGTGGGAGCAAAATGTATGATGTAGACAATATTTACTTTGGGTATTCACCTTCTTTACTTCAGAGTTCCCACTTCCTTTTGGCACTCTGTGGTTGCTTATTGCTACCTGCCTCCCAAGGGCACTCCACTATAATTCTCTACTGGGACTGGGGATTACCTGTTATTTCTTTTTTCCTTAACTTCATCATCTCCTCAAAAATTCATTATTTCTATGTCCCATTTTTCCAAATTCCTACTCTCAGCTAGAGGCCACTGAGCACTAATGAATAAATCAGATAAAATGGCCCATCCTGATTATGAGAATATCTAATATTGAGAACTGAATCAAGATGATATAGTAAGAGACAGAATTAGAATCTAATTCTTTCCCTACATCTTCTAAACAAAGATTTAACAAATGCACCAGACTGAATTCTAATTAGGAAAGCAAAGAAGTCATCATTTTTCTTGCCCAAAGAGACTGACAGAGAGGTCTGTGGATACTGGAGATTGAGTTGAGTGGAGGGGAAGCCTAGCCACAAAAATATCAATTCAAATCCAGTCCCAGATACTTCCTAGTTATGTGACCCTATTTGCCTTAGTTTCCTGCTCTATAAAATGGGGATAATAATAGTACCTACCTCCCAGGGTTGTTATAAGGATCAATAATTTGTAAATTGCTTGGTTTAGTATCTGGGACAAGGTAAGTGCTATATAAATGTGAGCTACTCTTACAATAATGCTATCTCCCTACAGTGTGGCTGGAAGCAACTTCTTTGCATTGGCTGACTACTCAGAAGAGAATATATTTTTAAAATCACTTGATTAGCATAGAATCACTCTGGTCTTTCTGGCAGTCTCTGGGATTAAAGGTTTCCTTTAATCCAAGTATAAATACCACATGTTAAATTGAGTGT
Organism: Myrmecobius fasciatus; assembly: GCA_023553655.1. Classification (NCBI taxonomy): domain Eukaryota; kingdom Metazoa; phylum Chordata; class Mammalia; order Dasyuromorphia; family Myrmecobiidae; genus Myrmecobius; species Myrmecobius fasciatus. The sequence continues at coordinate 164,603 of JAJPUD010003863.1, forward strand.
AGGGGAAGGACTACTTCCCCCCTTTCCCTTTAAGGCTCTGTAACCTCAAGCAGTGGGTTTGGGATTTTATTCTGTTTTGTTTGTCCTTTTCAATTCTAGGCATCAGAATTCAAAGCCAGATGATACTGCTAGCCCATTCGTTTCCTTAGGAAAGCCAGGAAAGTCCAGGCTGTTGAGACACAAGTCCAGAGGGACTTCGTACTTGATGGAACTATGTTGCTTATGAACAGTTAAGCTGTGAATCTCATCCCTTTGTTTTCCACATAGACTAAAGTAGTTTATAAAGGAGATTAAGCCCCTCAGGTATTTGAGGGATGTTGGTATGTTTGTTTTCAATGTGTCTTTGAACTAAATAATCCTTTGTAAAAATCTTTTTACAAAGGATTATTTCTTGATTTAAGATACTCAGTCTCTTAGGGAATTTGTCCCTATGGATACAACTATCTGCTGTTAGTATAAGGGAAAATCAGTGGAATTGGAGTGTTGGGATCCCTTAAACTGAGGGAACATAACACCTGCTTGAGACTAAACATCACCAATCTTCTTAAAGTCACTAGAAAAGTTTGGGAGAAGATGTGAAGTAACACATATGATCATCAGGCAATGAAAGCCAGAGAGTGACTGTTACCTTACAGTTAATAACTCCCTTATTGTGTGCTTTCAAGATCCATAATTCTTTTAACACTGAAATACTCAGATTTTTTGGTGAATATGATTTGTGTCTTCAAAGTGAAAAAATTACTCAGGGATAGATGCCCTCCAATGTCTCTTTTATTCAGATGTAGATCTGTTTTTGTTTTAATTGCTTAACATGGGATATAATCTAGGTCATTTGTTCACGGTAATCACTTGTTGTGCATCACTCTCCACCCCTCACATTTTCAAGTTTTACCATAGATTTTAAATTGATATGTCCCAGATTTCTTCTGACAAATTTGTTTCAGGAAGTCTGATGGCATAATGATTGAGAAATGAAAGTTATCTGAAAGTTACCAAATTTCATTTTGAATGCATTGCTGAAAACTATCTTAGTCTCAGGGACACATTTGTACACTGAAGTTAAAAATGAAGGAAAATGATGTTTAACCATTTGCCTTATTTATTAAATAGCAACCAGGTAACAAGCTTTTAAAATCAAATTTATTGCTCCTGCACAAAAATTTTAAAGAAATCAGATTGTAGAGATTTTATATATTAGTTTCATTCTACAGCAAAATGTTAGTGCTTTCATAAATTCAATACAAGGTCTAAATAAATCGTGTGAAAAAATGCAGGACCACTGGATCCTGTATTGAATACTTTTGTTTGCAGTTTCAGATTGCCTTCACCATTTTGTAGTTTTATCTCTATTTTCAAAGAAGAGGTAAAGAGAAACCCAGTATGCATTGGGATGGATTAACCCTGTCCTTAAAAGCAAGTCTATTTTAATGATAATAACTAACATTTATAAAGCATTTACAATGTGTCAGGTACTGTGCTAATAATCAGCTGAGGCTACATTTGAACTCCATTCTTCTTGACTCCAGGCTTGATGCTCTATCCAGAGTCCTGAACTCTAGAAATAGGCAACTGAGAAGGAAAACTTTACTAATATTCTAACTTTGTGGCATGTGTATAACTTCCAAAGGATAAAGAAATTCTTGACCTCATGTTCTTCTGGCTCTAAATGGCCACTGCCCAAACCAAGGTCTCCCCAGGATTATTAGGAGATGGAGTGGTAAAACTGCAAGATCTAAAAGGGACAAACAGAGAAAAGAGATTGGAATATCAAGTGAGATTTCTTTCTGTGAAGATTTCCATACTTTTGCTTCATCTCAGAATTAATTGGGATGTTAAAAGTCCCCTGGTTTAACCAAGACATGAACAAAGATCTCTATACAGAATTCTTGACAATTGACCATCAGCCTCCACTTAGACCTTCCACTGACAGGGGACCCACTATTTCCCGAGACAGTCAATTTCATTTTGTGATCATTCAAATCTCCAGGTAATTTTTTTTATTTTAATAATTTGTTTTTCCACAACTTCTACCTACTACTTCTATTTTTTCCCTTGGGACCAAGTAGAGCCAGTCCATTTGATAGCTCTTTAAATACTCTTATCACAACACTGAGGCTTCACTGCCCCAACCTAAGCAAACCTAGTTCTTTCAATTAGTTCTCACATTAGTCTCTAGTTTTCTCACAATTTTGAATGTTCTTTTGTGAATGATCTTCAGCTTATCAATAGCCTTCCTAAAATCAATAACTTTCCTTTCTATCCAAGCATCTGGTGGTGACCAACATAGGTACCCAAAACTCTCAAATGGAGATTGCTGAATCCTAAAAAGTAACATCATATTAGGTAAATACTAGTAAATTCTGTGTCACTCATTTCTTCTTGCGTTGTTAGAAATGTCACTCAACTAGTCCATTATTCAACAAGTATTTATTTAGTAGTCTATGCTAGGCATTCTATTAGTTTTTAGGCATATAAAAACAAAAAAGGAAGTAGTACCTATTCTTAAGCATATATACATATATATGCATGTATATATGTGTATATATATATATATATATATATATATATATTCACATACAAACAAGCCCATTTTGTGAGGAAAATATCAGTAGCTAGGGTCAGGGGAGAGGGGGATACAAAAAGCCTTCATGTAGAAGATGGTATTTAAGCTGAGAAACTAGAGATAGTAAGAAATGAGGATTGAATGAATTCCAGGCCTGGGGAACAATTAATGCAAATACTTAGAGATGGGAAGTGGAGTATTTTGTATGAAGAATGGTAAAAAGGCCAGTATGGCTGGATTATAGTGTATGCAAAGGTGAGCAACATATCTTAAGATTTGAAAGCTTTCAAAATTGGAGCTTTCAAAATTAAGTTCAAAATGCCAAAGGAGTTTTTTTTTTTTTTTTGATCTAAAGGGAGAGGACATTTGTCAACTAGGGGAATGATGTGATCAGACTTCTGTAACAGGAAAAATCACTTTAGTGACTGTGTGCAGTAGGAATTGGAGTAAGGAGAGACTTAAGACAGGGAGAGGATTTAGGGACGTGTCTGTTGCAATAGACCAGACAGGAGGTGATATGAGTCTGAACCATTTTGGATCAATCTTGGAATTACTGAAAAGAACAAGGCAGTCTAACATGTTTCTGAGAACCATTATTTTTTTCAATATCAACTAGAATGACTTATTGTGTGTGTTGCTGTTGACAATTAAACACAAATTCTGATATATATATATATATGTATATCTATATATATATATATATGATACATCAATCAGGGGTATAATATAAGGTGTCTTAAACTTTTTTTCTACTCACAATCTTTGTTCCCAAGAAATTTTTATGTGATCCAGGTATATAAGTTTATAAACTAGATATATAAATCAAAATTTACTGATAATAAATCACAATTTCATAGCCCCAACAATTCAGTTAGAGACTCCATATGGGATCACAAACGACAGTTCAAGAAATTGGGGTATAATGAATGGAGTGTGGGACTTTGTTAGAAAAATCTGTATTTCGATCACTTACTCGGTGACCCTAGGCAAGTCATTAAATTTTTTTTATCTGTAAAATGGAGTTAATAATAGCACCCATCTCATAAGGATATTGTGAGAATCAAACAAGTTAACAAATGTAAAGCACTTTTCATAATTTAATATGCTATATAAATGTCAGTTACAAAACCAACAACTCTTCTTCCTATTATTTTATTAAATATTGTGTGATCCAGAAAGACTGAACTTAGAGTAAGAATTAAATAACATTTCAATAGATTTTTGAGTTTAAATTCAAAATGAATTTTCAACTATTGGTAAAATAAAAGAATGTCAACTAAAATGAATTAAATTTTGCAATTGAACTGAAGTTGAGTAGTAAAAATATTTTCCTAATTTTACAAGAATTGGAACAGGATTTGAATTAAGAGATAGCTGAAATGGAATATTAGAATAATAAGGTACTTCAAAGATCATTATAATAGCTCTCGCATTCAAGAAACTGAGATAAGAAAGCTTAAATAATTTACCCAGGTCACATAGCTACTAGAAGCAGAACTGGGATTAATAGTCAAAGGGCTTTTGATTTACAATACTAGGCTTGTAGAGGCAGAAGACAAAGCAAACATATTTCCTCTTTTGCCATTTTTCTCAGGCCTGCCTTGTGGCTAAGACTAAAGGTAACACTGTACCACTGATGAGCTAGAATAATCATAGGCTCTGGTTCTGGAAGAAGCTTTGACATTACAAGGACATCAGGGATCATAAGATTTAGAAATATAATAAACTACATTGCATATTCTACCCAATTCCCTATTGGAGCAAACCCTAAGACTCAATGTCTTGGCCCCAGTAACACTGGCTGCTAAGGAGAATGGCTAAGACTAGAACTCGTTTGCTTCCAAGTCCACTGATCTTACTTTTATACATACCATCTAACTCTGCTTGGTTCCTAAGTTAGAAAAACTTTCACTAAACTTTTGTGTGCTAGCTTCCAAGTAAAACTTTTCCAAAGAGTTTCCTTTCTAGCTCAATGTGCTCAAATTTGTGCTAGCAATGAACTTCCTTTCCTGGGTCCCCAGTTAGTACTATGTTTGCAAATGTTTAATAACTTGTTTTTTTTTGAAAAAATGTGGACACACTACACTTTAAATATAATCTGCATTATTGACATTTTCTCCATCATTTTCTTATGTTTAGGTGATCAATAAAACAAAAAAAAATTGTCTTGATTTGGAGCATTTATTGAGGGGTAAATGTTCATAGTTAAAATTTAACAAAAAGCTCTCCAAGGTATGTTGGAATTGACTTCAGAAAACCCATTCTTCCAGTCCATTTCAGGGGTTGCCAAACTCTTAAATGAAAGAATGTGTTATGTCTATACTTTATATATTTTGATGTTAAATAAAAATTAAACCCCAGAAATCTTCCATCAAACCATCTCCAAAGGCACAGTTTTGTCCCATCTTTTAGTCAATGGCAGCATATTCTGGAATACCATTGAGTGGAGAACAAGGTTATGTCAATTAATATTAACTATCGGTTGTGATTTTTTTAAATGGGTGAACAATGAGAAGTAGTTCCTTTTCAGCACCATAATGAAAGTCTCTCCCGGGGACATTCAAAATGACTGATGCTTTACTGCCTTCTCTCTGAGATTATTCCCTTTCCAATTTATTCTGTATTTATCTTATTTTTAAATAATTGTTTATATATTGTCGTAGTCATCTTGACTTTTGTCTTGTTCTGGGACTTCAATAATTCTGGAAGAGTGAGGCTAATGACTTTATGTAACTCTGAATCATTTAAATCCACTTAATGGGCAAGTCAAGATACCACTCCATGATATAATTGATCCTCCTTTAAAAACAAAGTATGAAAAACTTTTTTTGGGATTTGATAGAGAATATAACTGACTCGATTTTGTTTTATATTTGCTATTATTTTTCTTTCCCTTTCTGTGAAATGTCCTGTGGACAGCAGTGAATGTCCCTTTCAATAATCCCTTTCTTACTTACTTAAGATTACAAAAGAAAATTCATAGGATCTCCGTAGTTCCAAGAAACTCTCCTCTTTCTCTTTATCCTTTAGAGTAAAACACAGAGAAGTGGTTTAATAAATTCTAATTTAATGATTGATAAAGAAGATACTGTGTGCTTCTTTTTGGAGTAAAATGACTGTGCTAAAGGACATATTCTTACCTTGCAGCAATTGAAGCATCCTTTTTCTTATTGTAATAAGTCTCCATTTCTGCCTATATCTATCATCTACAGACAGTGTGTCACACTACAATGAATAAATTACAGTTTACCTTTCTGTTTGGATCCTATGCTGGCTTATTTGGGCAGTTGCTAAAAAGGACCCTGAAACTTCTCATATTTTTCTCATTAGATGGTGAACTCCTTGAAAGCAGGGAATCTTTTGCCTTTCTTTGCATCTCTATTGCTGAGTAGAATGTCTACCACATATTGGTGCTTAATAAATTCTAGTTGACTTTGTTACTGGCTGGCTGCGGGAATGGATGTTGGGGGGAATGAATGGAGGTTTCAGGAAATGAGGATGAGGGCCTATGATGGATGTAGTTCTTAGAGGTTGTTGTTCATTCATTGCAGTCATGTCTGTCTTTTCATGACCCCATTTGGGGTTTTCTTGTTAGAGATACTGGAGTGGTTTGCCATTTCCTTTTCCAATTAATTTTACAGATGAGGAAACTGAGGTAAACTGAATTAAGTAGCAGAAATATATCTCATTCTTTACTGTGAGTCTACACCCTCTCCATCTAGAGAAGGGTATTATCCTGACTCATCTTAATATGCTTAACTTAGTTGTAAGTTTTACAATCCTTTTTTCCCCAACCAGTAATTTCATTAATATTTTATGGATGCCTTTTGTCCATAAATTTTTATTATCTTTTTCCATCTCGGTTTATTTTGCTTTTCATCAGTTTGTCCTTTGAGTAGAGTTCTTATGTTTTGCTATAAAATACTTATACCAGGACACACATTTACTATTTTATTTACATTTTGAAGTTCAGTATGTAATTAGGAACTGGTTTCTTTAACCAGTTAGCACCAGATTTGATGAGATTGTTAAAAAAAAGGGAGGGGTGAGGGCAGAGAATTAAACTTAAAATTAATCATGTTTGAAAAGTAATTATAGTAGGCACATTTTTAAAAATTATTTTTCCTTTTTTGTTTAGACCTGTGGTTTGTCTAAAAAGAAGATCATTAGATCTTCAATTCTTCTCAAATTTTGTCTTAAAATGCTGCCATGGTATTGAGAGGTTAATTTGTCATGGTTGAAGAACATGTTAGGACTCAAACCAAGATTTTTTAACTCGAAGGCTGACCTAATCACCAAAAACCCATTGTTTCCCTTATTACTGGTGTTTATTTTCATACTTTATCTCACTTAAAATTCTAATAAATTTGCATACTATTTCAAAAAAAATTGTGTATCATTGACAATTATATGAACTTGATTTTTTCTATTAAGACAATATTAAAAAGCCATCAACTGAGAAAATGTGCCATTAAAATAATAAATTATTTTTTAGGTTTCCATGGGCTAGTTCTTGTCTGATCCTTTATTTAAATGTGTTCCAAGACTCTGCAAAGAGACATCCCATAGACAGATGCTGTACTTACTTATCCTGTCTCTCAGATGAATAGAGCTCTGATCTAGAGGCATTGGTAATAGCACCCAAAGGGGTAGAAAATAGTAATGAGAACTACGCTCACTTAATTAGAAATGAACCAGAATCTGAATTATTGGTATTACAGTAAGATTTCACAGCTGGAGATAGTTTAGCTGGAGATAGGGTTTTCTGTAAAATTGAGTATTTTAAGAGAAAATAGAAAACAAAATAAAACAAAACAAAACAAAAAAACTAAGGTACTTAGACAAAGGCAAAGGGATGTTTCAGGAGTTAAAAACATCCTAATGAGACATGCCTTAAACCATATCCTAATACAAGTCAATAGTAAAACTCTCACCTTTGAATCCGTTTCCTTAATTAGTTTCAGGTCTAGGTAAAGGCTAACTTTTTGTATTTTAAATTACCTCAATGTCATTTCTATTCTGAATCATGTATTCTGAAACATAATCTGCATTTCCATTTTGAGATTGACTATAATGTAAAGAAATTAAAAGAATTGATACAACCCTAGAGCAATGTTAAAAATTGTTTAAAGGATCAGGAAGTACTGAGAAATGAAAGTTTTCACCTATGTGTTTCTTTGATTTTATGAATTAATCAATAAATCAGTCTAAAAGCATTTAATACTTACTACATGCAGATAAGCATTTTCCCCCTTAGTTTCGTTGTCATTATCATGCCATTTTATAATTATTATCAAGGAAAGAATTATTTTAATGATACATGTTAAGGATTGAATTGATTTAAACAAGTTGATTGCTATTATTTGAGATTTGTTTTTTATTTCTTTTTTATTTCATTAAAAACTCATGTCAAAGAGAATATGTGAGCTGGAAAGTTCTAAAACAGAGTGATAATACAAAGGCAGAGAATTTCAACTTAATCCTTATCACTGTGGTGCTGAGCAATTTAGAATTGGAGTAGACTTTAGAGATCATATATTCTAAGACTTTTATTTTAAGGATGATGAAACTGATATGCTGAGAGGTTTTGGCTTACTCAAGGTCACACAGGTAACATAGGAAGTGACAGGTGTAATGATGCAAACCCCTTCCTCTAACTCCAAACAGTATACCCTTTCCCACTTTATTGTTATGCCATCCCTAGGCAGTCAACTTCTCTGTGGGTTTCATTCTAATAAGAAAAAGGATTTTAATTGAATTCTTAAGGTAGCTAAAGAGATCAGATTGTAAAAATAAACGACAAGAAATTTATGTGGAATAAATATGTGAACTAAAAATCAATGGGAAATGACAAAATAATTATTTTGGAGACATAAGATTAGATTCATTGAACATAAACTTCTGAGTTAATTCTTGCCCTTTTTCAGATCTACATAATGGGGACCACATCATACTGGATATAAAATATTTGATTGTCTTTAGTTCTGTGGTGCTGTTTCCAGAACACACAAATAGAGAAACTGGTATTTCTACATTCCTGACAAATGACATGGTTACCTGAATGAAGCTCAGCATATTGGACAGACTGGTTATTTTGGGGTCCTTCTTCATTTAACCATGGGAGTCTTTATCATGTTCATATTAATCAACTGTTTCTGCGTAAGGCATTTTGTAAACTTCAAAGAGTTATATAAATGTAAATAGTTATTATTCATCAATTTCATTGCTTTGATTTCTATTAGAGGAATCATGCTATGATAGATAGAATATTAGAATTGGAATCAGGAGATACGGGTTTGAATTGTAGCTTTGATAATATCTACTTGTTTAATCATAGCCACGTCATTTCAGCTCTTCAAGCTTCATTTTCCTCATCCATAAAGTGGGTATAATGACACTTACTTTATATAATTCAGAGGGCTATTACAACAAAAACGTTTTGTAAATCTCAGTGTTATATAAACAAGAATTAATATTATTTCTCTTTTGTCAGTGCAATGGCTGAAGAGAAGAATTTCAGTCCAAATAGAATGTACTTTTTATTGCAATTAAAACAAAAAATAAGAAAACATTGAGATTAATACTTACACTTTTAAAAACAAATATATTTTGCATCTGAACCATGTAACCGATTTAAACATGTTGAAATGGTTTCTTTAAAAATACAACAGAAATTTAACTACATACTTTAAAAATAAAAAGCCCTTCTGCTCAAAGGAATAATAATTATTTGATTAATCCTCCCTTTAGCATGGTCATGTAATACTTACTGAGCACCAAAATTATTAATGGGGTTGAGGAGCAAATGTGGAAAAAGTAAAAGTCTGCCTCTCTCTAACCCTGGCACCTAGAGTCCATTTTATGGGATGAAATTATAGTGAGAATGGCTTATAATGAGGTCCTTTGGGTACTTCACTAACTAAACACTATTGGATGAGGTCCAAAATGAAGCTCCCTTATAATAACAAGTTATAATTATAATCCTTAAGAAAACAATAGTTTACAGAGACAAAACCAGTGTTTTGAGTATAGTAGACACTTAACAAATATTTGTTGAATTTTAAAAATTGAACTTTAAAATATTTGTGCATATAATATTTAATTCTTACAGAGAAAAAACTTGTTAGGACATGGATTTCAGGAAAGAAATATGGATAATACTACTTATGAAGTATGGAAATTAAGTATTATACTACATTCTTTTAATAAAATGGGGCTATTAATTGGATGAGTTCAAATATCCATTGTTATGAGCTGCTTTACAGTTATTTGAAATGAAAATTGTTCTTCCAGAACTTTCATTCACATTTTATAAATACAAATGTGTGGTGACAAAGGCAAATAACACATTTTGTTTTTGTTTTTTTAATGGCAAACATTAGCATTCAAGAAACAAGGTAATATGGTGGAGGGAGTACAAAACCTAGAGCCTAGTCAGGAATACCTTGATTCAAATTATGTCTCTGACACAAAGTCAGTCAGTCAGTGAAGATTTATTAAGTGCCTGTTAAGTACTATGTCCTCTGCTACACACTGGAGATACATAAAGAGGCAGAAGACAGTCCTAAACGAGCTGACAATCTAATAGGAAAAGTAGCTGAGGGCTTATGAAGCTACAGTTCCTTAAGGTGTTAATAATACTTTCCTCTTATTCTAGGCATGCATTTTAGTTCTAGAGTTATAAGAGACCTTAAGGATCATAGAATCAAAGATTTAAAGCTGAAAGGTACCTTAGAGATTTATAGTCCTCCTCCCCCACATTATTCAAATGAGGAAACTGGGAATTAGAGAAATTAAGGGATTTGCCCAAAATTAGACAAGTAGTAAATGTCAGAGTAGGAATTTGAACTTGGGTCCATACTGCGCCACACTGATAGGACTCTTGGTTCAGGGAAAGCTTTATAGTAGGAAAGCTTCCATAAAGGGAAGGAACCATGCATTCTGTTTTCTTTCTGATTTCTCACAGTGACTAATAGAACAAGCTGCATGCAGAAAGTACTCCATAAATCTGGAGTATTTGAATCTAAGCAAACATAACTTCACTACTTGTTGACTTGTGAAAAATAGAAACAAAAAAAAGATTCACCAGTGCAACCTTAGCACAATCATAAATTTTACAAAGATCAGTGACATTTGTTTTTAATACTATGAATTTTCAGTAGGATGCCATTCTAATCAAGAACCAAATAGCAGCTTTTGATTATTTAGGGAATTGGCTCCATTCCTACTCTAGACAACAGGAATTTTTTTTCAAAGATGTGAACTCATGACAAAATAATTAATAACAAAATATTGGAAATGAAAAAAAAATTAACTAGTTTTTTTAAAATCTGTGTGAGGTCAATAATCTTACTATAAAATAAATTCTTTCAAGGAATTGGGTTTTTTGTGGCCTAGGAGCACAATCTATAGATAAAGGTTAAGATTCTCTATATACTACAGTAAATTAAAATGGACTCCATTAGAGAACATTGAATTTCCTTTGAGTTCTATAGAATTAAGAAAATTTGAAAGCATAATTTTAACTCAGCTGGTTTTCAGACACTCATTCTTTGTTCCCCAAACTAAAATGAAATAATATTTTCTAAAAAGAGAGGGGGAAGAAGAATAAAAAGAAAATATAATGATTTCTAGTTAACAGGGAAAGTTGAATGTATATTGGATTCCACATGGCATAGACTAACCAAAAAAACATTGCTAAAACACTCCATTATAAAATGGAATTTGACCTAAGGTAGGTTTGTAAAGGTATTCATTATTGGAAGTCTCAGAAGGTTCTTGTTATAATGGTGACATCTATAACACAATCTTGTGGCACAATCTTAAGGGGTAGCTTTGTGTGGTCTGTGTACCATCTTTCTGATGACTTAACACAAAGTTAGTTGATCTGTACAAATTGGCCCAAACACTAAATGGTATATAATTGATGGATTTTTTGCTTCAACAGAGTTAATATTCAATCCATATAAGGTAGCCAATTCATACTAGGTATCCAAAGAGCACATAACATTGTCTAGGACACTGAGTACAGAAGACAGGTGGATGCTTCCAGATGTCTCACCACTGATTTGTAGGGGAAATCCTAGGATTCAGGGCACTATATAGATCTGCTTGGTAAGAGATGCTGTTTGGGTTCCTTTGAAGTGTTAATTGAACCATGGTAAATTCATTTATTGAGTGAAGAAGTAGCCTACTCTGCTTTTTTCTTAGAGATTTCTACAATGTTGAATTGCCAAACTGCCTAAGTTTTCTCCCAACTGTAAACAGTTGGTTTTCCCAAATCAGATTAATGGTACACATGCTGAGAACTACTTTTACACTAGACTTTTTTGTCTGTATCTGTGTGTGTGTGTGTTTGCACACACACATTTATATACATATATACATATTTATATGTATAGACATATGCATATGTATAAATATATATTTTTTCACATGTGTATATATATATTTTAAAAGACTAGATTTTGCATTAAAAAGTTTTGGCTAATTCAAAAGCATTAGGTTTGGAAAGAGATTTTTTTGGATTAAGGAGGACTTTTTTAGATCTATGAAGCTGAGTAACTTGTGGAGCCTTTTTAGGGTGGCAGCTATAAAGCATTCTCTGCATCTGGATTGATTTCTAATTAAAATATTCCTAAAATGTATCATTATTAATTTGACTGTCATACATCTAATTTGACCATGCTGGCCTTATCCCAGGAGATAGGAAGGTATCACTCTCTATAGTACTTTCAAAAGACCCCACCATTCGACATTGCTATATTAATAAATACAAATTCTTCCAATAAAGTAGGTGCTGCTCCTTCACACCCATTTTCTATAAAGTCCTAACTAACTATAAGATATAGGACTCAGAGTTGCAGGTGTTTTCTAGGCTCAATTCTTTTAGAATCCTGTCTTGTATGAGTTTAATTTTACATCTTCTTTAGATGACCAACATATCACCAAACCCGTATCCTTTCCCATATCTGTTGATATTGTCAAGAAGTGTAATTCACTATATAGTAGTCTATAACCAGGACAGAAATGTCCTATTTCCATAAAGATGTGCTCTCTTCTAGACAGACCATATTCTTTGGTTAAATATAAACTTAAATAAGTGAACAAAACAAGGTGGGTTCCTGGGAGAGCGAGAATCAGATCAAATACTTTTGGGAGATTTCTTCTCTCTCCTCCCACATAGTTTAAGAAACCTGAAACTTGTGGATAAAGAGATATCTCTAGTCATGTTTCTGTGCTGTCTTCATTTCCTGGAAAACTTGTCAGGTCAAACGATGTGCTTCCCATTCTGCCAGATGAATGATAATGAAGTTTCTAGTAATAAACAGTATATCCTGAATAAACAACATGAAAATTGCACCTTTGAAGTTCATACACGGTGAAAAAGAGAAAGAACACACTTCCTCTTACACCGTTCATAAGATCTACTAGCACCTTTGGAGTTTCTTCTTCATGATCTTGAGAAATTGCTTCAGTGAAATGTCATTCCCTCTCCATGCTGTGCTGTCAGCCGCTGGTACTGCTGTGAAGACATGGGGCTGAGCTTTTGACAGAACGAGAGACTGGATATGAAGTGTTCTTGTGTTTATGGAAATCATAGTCTGTAAATATGCCTAAAGACTCCAGAACTGTCTGTTCACAGTATTACACTCTGGGTTCCTTTTGGAGGCTGAACTATAGCACCTGAGATCAAACCTCTGAGCTGTCGCTAGTATACCTTTGCTGGGGCATCATTGGTTCACTGCTCCCTGATCCTGCTGGGGCTTCCTTCTTTTTGGAGCTCTGTTTCCTCTTTAGCAGCAGTACAGTAATTGCAATTAGACAAATGGTAAGCAGGCCAGTGGCCACACCTGTGATAACTGTGATGAGGTTTACTTCAGAGTTGCTGTTGTTCAACTCCCTGGGAAGAACTCCATCCAAAGGAACTTCCCTTTGGGGGATCTGCCTCTTGTTGGAGCGGTCCAGGGCTATGTGCTGGATATTTGTTCCTCGGTTATTTTCAGCCCCAATTTCTTTGGCAAGTGATGGAGCATTTCTGGCCTCTCTTTTCTTTCTGTTCTCTGTGGATGTTTTCAGTATCTCAGGACTTGATAGAGAGTGGTACTGGTATTCTACACTCCTTTTTCCAATACCTCGGTTAGTATGTTCTTTTGATCTCACTGTATAGATTGTATGTATGTACCATTCCCTGCCAAGGGAGACCTGGAAAACACACAAAGAAAAAGTTGCTATCAGACAAAAGCTTTTGGCCAGTCTTGATGACTGCATCCTAAAAAGTAAAGAGAAGTTTTTAAAGAATACTAATTTAACTTAGCTTGTTTCATTCACATTCAAGCACTTATTTACCAATCAACAAGCATTTATTAAGTGCCTTAATATGTTCCATGCATTAAGGATAGGAATAAAAACTAGACCTGTACTTTCTTTGATAGAGGGAATTCCTAGGTGAGGAACCTGTATTGACAGGTTTTCTTCAACACAGAGTTTTAGAGAGCTGCCTGTGACATTGCAAGGTTGAATGATTTGCCCAGAATCTTCAGATCTCAAAGAGTAACTTATTACTTACTTGAAATAGTGGTGTGGAGTCAACTTTAAATCCATCAGATCCAGGCTGCTTAACTAAGAGAACTGCTTCAGGATCATCTGCAGCAAGTTTGGCATTGAACAAGACATTTCCAAAGCTAGTGGCTTGGGTCTCTGGTTGAGCTTTGTCCTAAATGATAAAGGAAATAATTGGTTGCTGAAGATAACACCACACTTTGTAAGCCAAGAGTGCAACTTCCTTCCTTCCTCCTTCCTCTCCCTCTCCTTTACCCTAACCTCTTTTCTCTCCCTTTCCTTCTCCCTCTCCCTGTCTATCTGTCTGTGTTTCTCTCTATTTGGTTCTCTCTCTCCCCCTCTCTCCCATCTTCCTTCCCATCTTTCCTTTCTTCCTTCTCTTCCTTCCCTCCTTCCCTCCCTCCCTTTCCTCCCTTGCTTCCCTTCCCCCTCCCTCCCTCCCTTTTTTCCCTTCCCTTTCTCTCCCTCCCTTTCTTCCCTCCCCCTCCTTCTTCCCTTCCCCCTCCCTCCCTCCCTTTCTTCCCTTCCCTTTCTCTCCCT
>JAJPUD010003863.1:179367-224294 GCA_023553655.1 Myrmecobius fasciatus
TTCTTTCTTTCTTTCTTTCTTTCTTTTTTTCTTTCTTTCTTTCTTTCTTTGTTTCTTCCTCCCTCCCTCCCTCCCTTCCTTCCTTCCTTTTCCCTCCCCTCCTCTCTCCTTCCTTCTCTCTTTCTCCCTACTACTTTCTCCTCTCTTCTCTCTCCTTTTTGCAAATAAGAAGCAAGGCAAATTTTCTTCCATGTAACTGAGTTCAAGAAGACTAGACAGTTTTATTAATACAGAGAAACTGAGTCAGTGCCTTAAACTATGTATACTTACCACAATTTTAAATCTATACAGGAGAGAGGGAGAGTCTGCTAAGCACCCATATTCAGCATTACTTGGACTATATTTAGGTACATATCCATCTGCTCCAGTACACAGGAACACTTTTTCAATGCTACAGTAGAAAGAATCACCCAGGTTTTGTACAGGATCCACCATTACTCGACCATAAATTATATCACCTGAAAGAAGAAGTAGACTATACCAAAGCTTCTTAAACTGTGGGTCATAATCCCATATGGGGTCACATAACTGAATGTTAGAGTCTTGAAATTATGATTTATTATCAGTAAATGTTTGCTTTAGATACTTATTTTATATACCTGGGAATCACATAATAATTTCTCAGATGAAAAGGGGTTATGAGAGGAAAAAAATTAAGAAGCCCTGGAATATACTATCCTTGTTACGCTTCTGTGAGAGAGAGGCGGTAAAGGGGTTACTTTTGTAGCACAAAAAAGTCTCTGACCTGGTTCTAGGTGTATTAGAAGACTCCTTGATATTTTGTAATGTTGTAATCTATTTTAAGAATTTTGCAGGAAAACCTGCTTTGTTTCATGTCTATCCCACCAAGTCAAAGTAGCTTTTTCAATGTGGTTAAGGTCCGAGTAAATGTAGCCTTCACAGCTTGACCCATTATTTGATATCTGAAGCATCCTATTATAATTTAACTCATTTACATAAAAAACTTTAAATAGAATAGAATAATACACTTTAAAAGTTGATATTTTAAAAATAAAAGGTCTTTTAATAGGTCAATTAGATTTATTTTATTTTTAAAAATAGTCTGGAAATAAAACCTAAAGCAATTTCTGAAGCTCCTGCCAGTTTAAGATGACATAAAAAATTAAAATAAAATGTTTTAGCTAAAACCTACAATACGTGTTTCAAAAGATAATTCAACTCTATAGAGAAATAACATTTAAAATGATAACAAGCTGTTTGATGTAGTTGGGAATTAAGTTACCAAGACACATACACAAATATAATTAAGGATTTATCATAGATCAGGGAAACTAATTAAGATAGTTCATTAAAACATGACTTGTAAGTTATCACAATTTCATGTTTGGAAAGAGAACTCAGAAATTCCTGGCTCTTAAGTTCAGCACTCTTTTTTTCAGACTAAAGTGTCATGATGTATTCTAGACACATAAAGTCAAATATAAAACAATTTTTGCACAAATAACAAAAAGTAAATTTATACAAGTAAAATAATTATATAGATATTAAATATTCTTATTTTAATCTATATATTTGATGTTATAAAGATTAAAATACAAATCACATAGATATCTCTCTAGATACCCACACACTTTATTCTGTTACTAAAGCTATATAAAGAGTTCCATGTGAAGAACTCTTTCTCCCACTGCATTTTGTCTCCTTTACAACTCATAGTCCTAGAGAGTAACCTGGAAGTCTGAAAGATTAAGTGATTTGCTCAGGATCACATGACCATACAACCAGGTTCCAAGACAAGCTCTCTGCCCTCTACACCATACTTCTCATGTGGCAAAATCATAACAAAAGAAAAAACAAAATATCAAGGGAATCATGAAAAAGAAAAATAACAGAGGATGGAAATGTTCTCGCATTGCAATTATTCTCTAAAGCAGAATTAACAATAAAATAAAAATATTTACATAATATGTATGTATTAAAGATCATCCAGGTAAGGATACTTTCCTTACATCTAGCAGTTAGCCAAAGCAAAAGTTCAACTCCAAAGATCATATGAAAATAAATTTTTAAAATTATTTTAAAAAGTCCTCCAGAGAGAGTTGGTTTATTCTGTATGAAAATAACTTTAAAAATAACAGTTTTGGGGCAGCTAGATGTCACAATGGATAGAATGCCAGCCCTGAAGTCAGGAGGACCTGAGTTCAAATCTGATCTCAGACACTTAGCACTTCCTAGCTGTGTGACCCTGGGTAAATCACTTAACCCTATTGCCTCAGGAAAATAAAAGTAACAGTTTTATATACTTGATTAGCAGCTGAATCAGACCTCTTTCATATGTAAACATACCTTCTGTAAAAGCAACATCACTTTCCTGCCCAAATCCCATTGATCCATCAGACAGCCAGAGACTCTTCTTGGATAGGAGAAACATTTGTGTGTTCAAGCTAAACTCTGCTGCCACAGGGTCACTGACCTAAAACCAATCATAAAGATTCTTCAATATATTCATCTTGAACAAAGTGAAGATGGCAAAATAAAACATTGTTGTTTTCTCCTCTGCCCAAGAAAATGCAGCTTTTACTATTGTCTTTATGCTTTGGATAATCTCATTGTAATCTACTGTCAATCATTTTGCTTTTGATATACTATATTAATACTATGCCAGGAGCTGTAATTTTGTTTGCCCTTGTGGGATTTATTAGATCAATATAAAAATATGATTTTGTTAGTGGAGAAAACTGATACTGACCACATGCCATCTGTAGTGGCCCATGATGCTTTGAAACAGACTTGGTACCACTTGAATTAATTCCCCACTAGGTAGATGGGTTGGAAACACAAGTGTGGATCCTACAAGTCAGTATATAACAACTGCCTTACGTATTGTCTTAGGGACTTCACAAAATCCATGGAACTTCTATGAGCTACTTTTACCTGGAGAATCACAGAGCATGGCTTAGGAGTTGTTGAAGGAGAAAGTTGAGAAAAGTTATGTTCATTTTGTTCTTTCACTTAGGAAAAGTAAACAGGATTCACTATTTAGTAAGTGAGTTTTAGTGGGCTGTTTCCTAGAGTTCAAAGAAGTTAAATGACATTAATGGAATTTGTACCGAGGTCTTAAAAACTATGAACCTCACACTGCTACACTAACTTATCAATTACTTCCTATGTGTAAGATTCAGAAAAAAACATTAAAGTGATGGGTCAAACTGTCTATGGGGAAGGAAAAAGCAAAAATCCGACCAGTTAAGCTCTTTTCCAATAGTTTGTCTTATGGAATGTATGTAGGTAGATTAGTTAGCCAACATTCAGTAAAAATTCACCTCCAAATCTGTTTTATGCAGAACAATGTAACATAGCTTGGACCAATGTCAAAGTGTAAGAATTTAAATTCCAGTTTTGCTAATATGTGATATTAAGTCCCATAATATCTCAAAGTCTTTGTTTTTTTCAATTGCAAAATGAAATGGAACTAGGTGACTTCTAAGGGTCCTTCCCTTGTGAAATATCCACTAGTGATCCTCAACAGATCCCTTATACTAGTTAGTATCTCAGTCCAAAAGGAGGCAACAAGCCTTTATTAAGTGCTCATGATGTGAAAGGCACTGTGCTAAGTGTTAAAGATTCAGAAGAGTTAAAAAAAAACCCAAACAATCTCATTTCTTAAGAAACTTATATTCAAATAGAATAGAAAACTATATGTAAATATGTACACATATATATGTCTAGGTAATATAAGATATATACCGACTATATGAATGTAATCTGATATACGGAAGGTATTAGCTTTGGAAACTGAGTGTAGAATCAGCTAAAGTAAGGAGGTGCAATAAGTAAATCAATTAGGAGACTATAGCAGTAGTAGGTTATTGAAGTAGTTCAAGTGAGAGATGGTGATGATCTGAACTAACGTGTATGTATGAGTGAAGAAAAGGGGAAATATATGTTAAGGAAGATTTGGTAATCAATTGGAAATGTTGGGTAAGTGGGATTAAAGAGTTGAAAGTAAATATTATAATCCTGGATGACTGGAAGAAGGGTAGTGCCTTCAAAACTGATAGAATTGTTTAGAAGATTTGGGGGGAAATAGTGAACATTTTATAGAGTTGACATGTAGTTCAAATTTTATTATATTCTAACTTGTTAATGAGCTAATTTTAGGACCTTTTTCAGGCTTTGGCTTGTGAGTTTGTGTGAACTCATCTGTATGCTAGTCTAAATTCTATACTTAATTTATTTATGGAATTTATATTACTGGACTATATGAAAGAATATATTAACACTTTATCTATAATAGTAATTGCTGCGTATTCAATAATACAAGATCTCAGAATCTCTTAGTCTGAATAAAGTTTATCATTGTATCATGTTTAGAAGTTATTTAATTTTAACTATAAGTTAAATACAAATGGATATGATTTCAATTATGAATACCCTTTTCATTTAAAAAAATCCCATAATTCTTTTTTTTTAATGTTGGATACTTGATATGGATGACATTGGTTAAAGGTAACTTTTCATAATTATGAAAGCAACACAACAAGGAAATAATTCTCTAATTCTCTAAGAGTTACCTGCTGAAATCGGATGTCCAGGTCAAATGTGATTGGCTCTCTGGGATTACAAATCACTGGTAAGCTGTATTCTTGATGTGGCAAGGTTGTACATGCTATAAGTTTCACGGTGTAAGTTCCTGAGTAGTCCCTGACCTGGAAAGGGAAAAGAGAAAATATGACCCTTCAACTAAAAAGTTGAGTTAAGACCAAGGGAAGGATTTTTAACCTTTTTATTATAATGAACCTTGTTGTCAGGCTGGTGAAGCCAATTTTATCCATAGAATAACATAAAATATATAATAATGCAAAAGGAAAGAATTATGTTGAAATTCATTTATAAAAAAAAATTTAAAAGATCATGCACATCTATTTAAAACCTCCTGATTTCCAGACACCAATGAAAGAAAATAAAGATAGATTCTTTATCAATTACCGAAAAGTCAGAAATAAAGCTCCATTGTTGCACTGGCTGGTTATATGTTGGTTCACTCCTTATGAGGCGGAGAGAAAAAGTCAGGCCAGGATGATCAGCTGAGATGATCATAGAGCTTGTAGAAGATGCTACAAAGGCAACAACAATAATAACATCAACAATAATGGTACTTATAATACCTTGCATTTTAAGGTATTTTATTTTTAAAAATACACGTTTATATACATTATCTCTTTTATTGCACACATCTCTCTGTAGTAGGCAGGTAAAGGAGGAAATGAAATCAGAGAAATTAACTTGTATAAGTTAAAATTGATTGCATGTTGCAGTACCTGGACTAGATAGCCAATCATTTTATTTCTTTGTGATTGTTTCACTACATTGTCCCATAAACTCAATAGATAGTGTGATATGGTAAAAATCCATTAGTTTGAAGATATAGTTTAGATTCTGGCACTGCCACTGTGTGTGATCTTGGATTTTTTCATCCAGCTGGGCCTCAAATTCCTTACTGTAAAATGAGGGTTTTGGACAACAAGCTCACTAAAACCCCTTATAATTATGAGATGGTTCATTGAAATACTTGCACTATTTAGTGTCTCTTTTCTAGTGAGTTAGAGGCTATTCACTTTTCTACTTCACAGATGCTATAGGCTGAACTTAATATAACTAGTTACAGTCAACACAGCTGGGCAAGTCTAATTTAATACAGAATCTATTTTTAAAGATTCATATGAGGATTTAAAACATTTTAAAATTTTAAAACATTTTAACCAAGTAAATTATGTCAGAAAGTCCCTATTTTTCGATTGTCGATGCTAAGAAAATAAAATTATATTGATTGATTCTTTATTTTTTGCAGTTTAATTTCTTTGAAGATATTATGAGAAAACCTCATTCTATGAAGGGCCAGTTCATTCTCTCTATTGTCGGAACACACATTCAGAAAAAGGGAAGACTACACAAAGAGTGTGGATAATGTTCTTATCCCCTTGGGACCTGACAGACATATGCACACTTTGAAATGGTGGGAATTGGTATAATTAAATGAGGAGTTAAACATTTTTAGAAAAAGATATTAATAAAATATTTCTTTAAATGAGTATTTTTTCAATTTCTAGAACATTGTTGACTCTTAAAATTAGCTAATTGTTTAGGACAGGTATTTCATAGAGTACCATTGTAGGTAAAATTCCTTAGATAATATCCATAAAATACTGTTAGAAAAATCAGTTTTTCATCTTGAAGAAAAAACTGAAATTCCAGTTTATAATTCTATATTTTTATAATACATTTTCCTTTGGTATATCAATCATTTATTCCCCAATTATAGGTCCCCTCACTTTTCCATAAAAAATAAGCAAAACTATTTTACATAGCCATTGTTATTGAAAGTACATATAACTTCCCACTTTAAAAATTTTACCATTTCTTACTAGAAAGAAAGTTTGTTTTGACTTTAGACATTTGAAACTCATCTTAGCCTTCCTAATTTATTTGATTTTGTGAATTTTTAATGTGTTGTCTTTGTTTACAGTATATATTATTCTTTTGATTCTAGTTTCCATTAAGATTTAATACCATTCAACTAAATTAAAAAATATATTAGTACCTACCACATGTAAAACAAAATTCTAGGCGCTGGGGAGATATAACTATCATAAAATACAATATTAATATTATAATACAAAGACATGTTTACTTTTTATTATTTCTATATAAGAAAATATTAATAATACTTTAACACCATTGTACTGTCTTACAATTTAAAAAAAAATAAACAAAAGCAAAAGAAGTAACTGCCCTTATGGCAGTGAGGTGGCACAGTAGAGTGCCAAACTGGAAGTCAGGAAAATCTTGGTTCAAAATCCAGCCTGAAACACTAGCTGTGTGATTCTGGGTGAGTCATTTAAGCTCTGTTTGCCTTAGTTTGCTCAATAATAAAATACATCTACCTTATAGGGTTGTTTTAAGAATCAAATCAGATAATTGCAATGCACTTAGGACAGTGCCTTGGCATGTAATAGGCATTATATAAATGCTTATTCCCTTTTCTTCTCCTCCCACATCGGATAGAGAGCAGGCTTTAAAGACAGGAAGACCTGTGTTCAACTATTAACCACTTAACCTCTGAGTGCACTAGGCAACTGTGTAAGACAAAATTATTAGTTTGGTAGAGAGTTTCCTCAGTTGAGCCTTCTCTTTACCAATGAAATCATAAGTCTAGTCTTCATCTCTAAAAAATATATATACATATATATATATATATATATATATACATATATATATATATATTAGAGAACATCTCGGTTTTTGCTCATTGTCCAGTATCATTTTTGCTAAAATCATCATGGCC
This sequence comes from Myrmecobius fasciatus, assembly GCA_023553655.1. NCBI lineage: Eukaryota > Metazoa > Chordata > Mammalia > Dasyuromorphia > Myrmecobiidae > Myrmecobius > Myrmecobius fasciatus. Next base: position 186,674 of record JAJPUD010003863.1, read on the forward strand.
GACCATCCAATTGAAAGTCTAAGTTCCATACAATCAGTGGGAGAACTGATAGTATTGAAGACTGATAGTACTGCAACAATACATGCTATAGAACTTGGCAAAAATATTGTGCCATGGCATGTCCTTTGAGAACTCCTGGATCATAGGAATATAATCGAGTATATCAGTGAACAACATTCAAGCTTTTTTTTTTAAGTAGAAAACTGATTATATGTTGCATTTTAAAAGTAAATGGTCTGTCAATGGTCAAATGCACTGAAAATTTTGAAAAGAAAAAGAAACTTATGCTTCTCCTATTGGGAAGATTATAGGAATATGAAAACAAACTCTTACCAGGATGGGACAATACAAATAAACCATGAAATCGAGCTTCTGTCTTGAAGTTTACCACCAAACGCCCTTCCTCACTGATGCGCATGCTGGTTGGATAAAGGGAACCTATAAGGAAAGAGACCCCAAAGCAGTGAAAAACAAACAGAAATAAGAGATCCAAGACAGAATTTTTCAGAACAATAGTTCAAGTATTTTAAAAATTATTTTATATTAAATTTTCTTGGTGCTTTCAACAGAGAGATCAGAGCAGAATTGTACAGGCCTATGTTAATAGCAGCAGCATTTGGCTTTTTCTCTATTCCAGTGGTAAAAGATGTCTAGAAAAGAGAAGAAATAAGATTGAAGAAAGTGGATTAAGCCATTGCAAACTCTGTAAACCAAGCAGAATGACCAGGAGTCTTATGCCTTGTGAAAGCCTTCTCTAAGCTTTACCCTAAAGAAATGAAGTTGGCAGCTGAAAACCATGACAAACTTATCAGAATTAGTGAGCTTTGTGGGTCAGGGTTTTAAAGATACCTGCATTCTGCAGATTCTACTAAAATTCACAAGCTTGCAGAAAGCAAACTAGGAAACCTAGCTGTTTGACACAAGTTGGCTCCTAGGTACAAGAAAGATGTGATGTCCTTATGCTGGAGACTAGAAGCATTAAAAATACCACCATGAGGAGTCACTTAAAATACATGCTGTGTTTTATTTTAGCAAAAGAAAAAAAAGTTTGAAGATGATCTCTGGGTAATTTTTCAATAATATCACACCATTTGACACAACTCTTAACAAAACTATAATTCAGTTAAGACAATGAGTTCATACTTGAAATACCTTGTCCATTCTTTTTTTATTTATTCTATTTTTTAAAAAAGGTTGTTATGGGCATTGTGCCACAACTGGATATGTAACTAGGATAACACCATAATTCTGAAAGTAAACACTACCATGTTTGATTAATGGGACTAATTAACTGCATATTTCTGGATTTTGAATCATGACTCTGGAATGGGGATGGATCTAAGGTCATGAGATAATAAATAGAAAGTTCTTTGCAAACCTTAACATGTTATATTATATAAAAATAATTGCCCAGGAAAAGTGAAAAAAAGTATAGCCCCATATTGACACTTGTCACTATAGTTCTCACAATCATCTTCCAATGACAGTTTAACATGTTTCTATTGCACACTCATTTTTATAAACAAAATCCTATGCAATTTTTCTGATGATGTATCTGTTACTGAAAGTATCTCTTCCTTTTCAAGAACTGAAATTAGCTTTTATGTTGCTTTGACTGATTTATAAGGCTGTTTTGCAATGTGCAAGTTATTTTGTTTGGCAGAATGTTTTGCCTGATCTATTATAAGTTTATGTATTGTAATATTTTTGAGTCTTAAATGATAGAGCTTTCCATGTAGTTAAATTATGAGAATAAAGTCGTGTTTTTCCATGAAAAATGATGCTATTTAAAAAGAAGAATTAGATATATTGAAATTTGTTTTCAATCTTTCAGGAACTTAAAACTGAGAGGTGATCCTTAGATTATATATCTCTAGATCAGAGGTCCATGGACCCCAGGAGTTTTAAAATAGATTCCAGAGGGTCTGTAAAATCATGTGATTAAAAAATATCTTTATTTTCATCAACTTCTAACAGAAATTGAGCTTTACCTTCAATTATCAAATAACATGATTCTGAGAAGGATCTACAAAATTTAGCAGACTGTTAAAAAGGGATGCTGTTTCATATATATTTATGAATATTAAAGAAACAAATTTATATTTATAATATTGAATGGAAATAACTTAAAGCTCTTGAAATCCCAGGACCTACCTTGGAGCTCAGCTTCTGGTGGACTGCCAATTCCATCATTCCACAAGATGGCAGTATCATACACAAAAGTTAGTCGAAGCTCAGATTTCAGGTCAAAATGCTGCCATCCACCCACACCAACAGGGGAATGGAAAACATAGGAAACATAGAGCGGAACACGCAATGTGACATAGGACTGCACTAGATTCAGGACCTAAAGAGGGATGATATAATTGTATTCATCAATTGTACTTAAACACAAGCACTATTGCATCTAAACAATATACCACAAAAAACAAAGCAAAACAAAAACAAAAACTAGAGTACAAGAATAGGATAATTCACTTCATACAAAGAGCTTTTTTTCTTTTATTTAATATCATCGGTGAGAGAATCACTGAAGCTGCAATTTTTTTTACCACATTTTTATTTTATAACAATTCGGGATCCCTTAAAGACCTGTTATTAGGATAGTTTTCACATGGAGCAAAAATTTTTTAGTCTGAAATCTGAGTTCACAATTTTACAAAGCTAACAGTTCTATTATTTGAACCAATCTTTGTCTCCCAGCTGCCCACCCCATTAAAAAATTTCTGGGCCACATCGTAGACAATGAAGGAAACATTTTGCACCTTGAATGAGATGCTTCCAAAGTGGCCTATGTCTCAAGGAACACTGGTAACTGAAGCCTATATCTGGATCTTATACTATTTCCTTGAGGTGTTAAAAGTATAGTTTAGATTACTGTAAAGGTATTTGTGTGTGTGTGTGTGTGTGTGTGTGTGTGTATGTGTGTGTGTGTGTGTGTGTGTGACAGAGACAGAGAGATTGAGGGAAGGAGGGAGGAAAAGAGAGACACACATACACAGCAGAGAGATGACAGGAAGAGACAGACAGAGGCAAAGACAGAGGGGAAGAGATAGAGAGAGACAGAGACAGAGAGACAGAGGCAGAGAAACTGAGTGAGAGATAGTGAGATAATGAGAAGCAGAAGAGTCAGCAAGACAGCAACAGAGAGACAGTGAGCAACAGGGAGACAAATACAGAGAGACAGACAAAGACAGAGAAAGGGAAAAGAAAGAGACAGAGACAGAGAGACAGAGAGAGACAGAGAAACAGAGAGAGACAGAAACAGAGTGAGAGGTAGTGAGATAATGAGAGAAGAAGAGTCAGCAAGACAGCAACAGAGAGGCAATGAGCAACAGAGAGAGACAGAGGCAGAGAGAGCAAGGGAAGAGAGAGTGAGTGAGTGAGTGAGTGAGTGAGTGAGAGAGAGAGAGAGAGAGAGAGAGAGAGAGAGAGAGAGATTTTATTTATAGTTCCATTATGAGATGTACGCATAACATTATAGACACAGAACTGGAAGAGATCTTATGGTCATCTTATTCTAGTCCAAACAATCATTTTATAGAGTGGGAACATGAAACTCATAGAAATGAAGGGATTTGCTTCAGGTTATATACTTTACAAATAGTAAAATCAGGATTCACACTTTGGATTCCACAATTTTGATTCCACAATTAAGACTTTGACTTTTGATTCTACAATTCCCACCTCCTCCCCATAGAACATTGCTATTTCAGGCAAGGTTCAGTGCTACAGGTCCAAATAGCCTTGCTAAATAATACTCCAGTTCAATCTATGTGTTTTTAGAATATCTTATTTTTTGCTATGTTTTATAGCACCTCTATTTTAAAACATATGTATGTGTATATTATTTGTCTATGTGTGTATATGTGCCCCCCACCTTTCTGCAAACCAACTCTTAAGACAAATTATTTGTGTTTGTTTTTTAAAGACAGAAATAAAGTGGTTCGGAAAACTAACCAACATTTAAACTCTATATGATAGTGTAAATAATATTCCCTAACTGTGGTCTCCTCTCTCTGCAAAGAAGAGAGAGAGGAATATTATCCCAACTCTTTTCTGGAGTCAAGCTTGGTGATTATAATTATGTTTCATTTTCTTTTATTTTTTTTTCTTCCTTCCTCCCTCCCTCTTTTTATCCCTTTCTTCTTTCTTTCCTCCCTCCTTCCCTCTCTTCTTTTCATCTTTCCTTCCTTCCTTTTTTTCTTTACTTTTTTTTGGTAATCTTTTCTTAAAGTTCTCAAAGCAGCATTTTCTCAGCCCAAGATGGTTCTCTGTTAGTAGAATTTTCTTGTGTAAGCTATCAAAATCTACTTTCTATGTTGCTAGGCACAGCCTGCTTGTAATGGGATTACTCCCAAATATACAGAAACCCTGCTTTCAATGGTCAATAGCCACTCAGGAGGAACTCTGCAATTTAAAGTATAAACTCTCACCTTTCTTCACTCCCCAAGCAAAAGTAATCCTTCCCAAGTCCAGGATCTTAAGGATCTCCTAACCCCAAGCATTTTTACTGGCTGTCTTCTATGTTTAAAAAAATCTTTCACTCCTTATCCCCACCTTCTAGATTCCCTGGTTTCCTTCAAATTTCAGCTAAAGGCATTCTTTCTGGAAGAAGCCTTTTTTATATTTCTCTTCTGTCTGAAATTAGCTCTACTTTATGATGTTTATATCGTTTGCATATTATTATTTGCAAATTATCTTTCCCAACTAGAATGTGTTATAAAAAGACCATATTTTTGCCTTTTTTCCCAGATGTTAACACAGTGCCTGATACATAGTAGGCACTTAAGACACACAAATTGAATGATTGTAGGCACAAAGATGATGACAGGTTAGATATTTTTTGCAAGCTCAATATCTACTACAATGCTTTGCATTATTATGCATATGGTAGATGAACTGAACTAGGTAGTAGTCAAGCCAGTATAGTCAGGTGCACTGTTAGAACTATTCCAATCATTTACATGGGATGTCCCTAGTCCAGATGCTACCCCTCATGTATTGTCTTCTTTCTGTCTGTTCTGAAGCTCTACCCTTTTAATATAATTACTCCCTGAAAGCTCCATGAAAATAGGTATTGTCTTATTTTTTCTAGCTAGATTCCCTATGCTTAGCAGTCTTTAATAAATGATTTTCATCCATTCATTCATCAATTCAATACATATAAACACACATACATAATACATATCTCATAAGTAACCATGTTACTAATCCCTGCAGTTCCTACAGTTGTTCACCAGCTTTTGCTAGAAGTTTATGTTGTTGTCTAGTTATTTCAGTCATGTCAGATTCTCTGTGACCCCATTTGGGTTTGTTTTTTTTTTGGCAAAGATATTGGAATGGTTTGCCATTTCCTTCTCCACTAGGTCTATGTAGCTGAAAAGGGTATTAAGATACTTTTGAGAAACCCTGCTTTATAGAAAGGGGGTATTAAGCAGTATGGAATTGAGGGTAAGTATCAACTTGGGGGGAGTTAAAATGTGTTTCTAAATATGAGATAATTAACACTGAGTTTGAGCTGGTTGGCCATTTTGACAATCTACATGGCAGCAAAAAATATTTAGAAATTTCTCCATATTGCAGAATAAACCTATTAACTATCATATTTATTGATCTTTTTTAAGTTTCAAAAACTTTCCTACACATGGTCTCATTTAGGCTTCACAGCTACCTGTGAGGTAGGTAAGACAGGCTAGTTATTATCGGCATTTTATAAGAAAACCAGTGTAGCAAAAATTCAAGTTGTTTGCCTCAGGCTACATAGAAAGCAAGAGGCTAATTCAGGATGAATACTCAGATCCTCTAATTCTCAGACCAGTGCTTTACCTGCTAGAATGCAAATGCTTTTGCTGAAACATTTTGTTGAGGGGGTGGGGGAAATGAGGGTATATGATTTATTTTCAGGGTGAAGAAGTGGTTATTCTTCAACATATACCCTGCTGTATTTCAATCACTTAACATTAACATTCATTTTTTTTTTGATTTGTTTATAAGGCTGCTAAAGAATAAATTAAATAGTTTAGATGAGGAGATAATAACCTAAAACCACTGAGTTCACATCACTTCTTTGGCTGACACACTTTAATGAAGCAATGCTTTCAAATCAAATTCTTATAGTCTTTAATTATTAAAATAAATTTGGCCATGGAAGTTGATCAAACGCTTGGGGAAAAATGATAGCTCAGAAAACTAAATATTAATTTTTTGTTCATGACACTAGGCTGAATGACATTATCAATAACTTGTACAATAAGAATAATATTAAAGGAAAAATTAAAGCTTTTAAGAAATTGTTGGCTCCAAATGAGATGAAGTTAATTAAACAGGAACAAATACATCAGTTACTGAGCTGGAAACCACTGGATTGTTGGGCAACTTTAATCACTACCTCTACAATAATTTGCCTGCTTTTAATGAGATGTAAGTCTTAAGAATCATCAAATAAACAAATCCATATTAAACAGAAAGATCATTTATTAAGCTATTTGATTTCTAGTCAATTAGTATTTTCAACTACTTGCTGAAATCCATAAAAGTAATCTGAGAAACTATATTAGGCATAAATCATTATACCAATTTAGTAATAATTATTTAAATAATCTTTTGTTACTACAGGAAAAGTGATTAATTTATATGTTGTGGTCAATTCATATTGATATTTTTCTATGCAAATTTAATATATCACAAGTTTTACTTTTTCAGAGCTTGCCTTATATGTGTAAAATGGAGCAAACTGAGGGAAAGGCAGTATAGTTTATTAGAAATCCTAAGTCTGAGATCAAGAAAACTGAGTTTTAGCTTTTCCTTCATCTGTAGGCTTTGAGAAAGCTATTTAACATTTATTCATTTATTCCATGTTTTTCTAAAGTGCCTGTTATGGGCAAAGTATTGTGATACACAAGAGAAGTGCAAAGACAAAATGAAAACCTGCTTTTGCCCTTAAGGAACTTACATTCTATTGAAGGATGCAACAGCTAAAAAAGATAAGGAAGCAGAAAATAAATCTAAGAGGTAGAGAAAACTGATAATTAGTGGTATCAGGAAAAGAATGCTTGGACTGGGAAACAGAAAATATCAGCATATCTTTTTTCTACTCCAAACTGATATAATTCCTGTCCTCCTTACACATATACTGAGTGACTAAAATTAAACAACAAAAAATTCAATTGTTCTACAAATCAAAAAGGTTATTGCTTCAATCTGTCAACTTTTCCATACTATTGTAAAAAAAAATTTAGAAAATAATTTATATAAAATGCTTACTAAATATAATAGTAAATAAAAGTATGTAATATTTGTTGCCAGGAGCAGCATTAAAATAAAATCTTTGTGACTTAGTCATGAAAGAGAAAAATCAACTCAAAAAAAGAAACAATGTCAACGTAGCTGTAATTGAGATATATTTCCTTCCTAAAAATTACTTCAATTTAATCCTTGGTTTCATTGCTCTGTCTTCTAATTACTCTGTTTTATAGCTTGCTTTGTTTTTATGTTTTCATATTGTCTCCTTTATTATATTGAAAATTTATTGAGGGCATAGACTGTATTTTGCTTGTTTTCATATCCCCAGCACTTAGTACATTACCTGGTACATAGCAGGGACTTGATAAATGTTTATTGATTGAATTATCAGTGGACTTCTTTAAATGGAGAGAGGAATGAATCCTTCTGTTCCTCCTCTTGTCTATGCTAAGGCCCTTACTAAGAAAAGTTTCCAGTTGTTCATATTTTACTTCATCAAAGTGACTTGTGGAGACAGCAAACAGATTGAACAAGGACTATGAAACAGCAACTCTGCCAAAAGATGGAGATGCAGCAGGCCAGTTTCTATCTATACTTTAAATTTTCAAGCACACCAGGACACATATTTTCAGATGCACTCATTCATTCTCTTGGACATTGTACAGATATTCAGAATAATGTGTTGGAGTGGCCCCTACTTTCCTCCTACACATATTTCTTATAAACAACAGACATTTAGAAGAGTCTTAATGCCTTATAGAATTGACATACGTTGAGGTTATTTAATACTGAGGATGAACAACACAGAAGGTGCTACAAAGCATAGAAAATCATACACTGAAATAATAAAAATGTTTCCTAATTAAATGATTAAATATCCAAAGAGTTCCTAAGTGTAAAACAAAATTCTATAGTTCATCAGCTTTATGTTTGAGAAGACAAAAACGTCTGGGACATGTTTCCAATTTTGGGGCAATTCTGCCTTATAAGTATAGAAATAAGTTTATAGATTTTTTGTTGTTGTTGTTGTTGCCCTTTCCCGTCTTTTTTTTAAATTAAATATACCTAATAAATTACTTTTCATTTTTCAATACCCTCTTAATATGTCAAATGAATTAGACAATATAACTAATTTAGTACTTATTTCACTGTGTGTGTTTAGAGGAAAATAATGAATCCCTGGGGGAAGGGAGAGCAAACAGTGCCAATAACCACATAATTATTAGGCTTTTCAACATGCATTATTTCATTCTTGGTTGGCCTTTAGAAGATCTGAACCACATCCACATTGATATTATCACTATAAATAAAACTTTAAAAAACCATAAAGATGTTATAGCTAAATGGAAACCTTGATCACACATTCTTCACACAAAGGTGAATAAAAGAAGTAACAGGTTGGTTTCATCATTTTCCCAACATCAACAAGAAGCATTATTTTCTGGGCAAGGGATCAAGTTGCTTCTTGATGCTGAAAATAAGCAGAAATAAACAGATCACCATGAAGATAACTGAAGTTTATACTTCAATATCTTTTGCACTGGATGAAGCAGATGAAACCCTATGAAGACCTTAATGTTATCTTCTAAATTAAATCATTACATAATTTGATATTCAGAACTTTCCCCTCTTGATTCTGCTTCTGACTCTCTGGACTTTGCCTCTAAGCATCAATTACCATCTCATCTTGGAACATCCTTGTGCCATGCTAGTTCATCTTCCCATTGGTGAGTTTCTTCCAGACTATTTATCTTGAAGACTTTGACACATGATTCTCAATCATTACCTTTGCCCTGCTCTCCTTTTTTCAGCTTCCTTTTATGTGTTGTCTTCCCCAATTAAAATGTAAGTTCATTAAGAGCAATGAAAGTCTTCCTTTTTTATTTGTATTCATATCCTCAGTACTTAATGTGAGGCTTAGCACAATAAATGCTTCATAAATTAGTTGTCTTCCCTTCAAAATAAAAATGGGTAATGATAATTCACACTTATACAGCATTTAAATGTTTGTAGGATGTTTTGCTCAAAACATTTCTCTAAATTTGATTGTATCCTCCCCATTTTGCACATTAGGAAATTGAGGCTCTAAGATTATACTCATGATTGCCATTATACTAAGAATGCTCATGCTCAAAGTAAGCAATAAATCAAGCTAAAAGCATTTATTAAATAGCTGTTATGTTATGGTTACTAAAAAGGAAAAATGGGACAATACCTACTCTCAAGGAGTTTACATTCTATCATACAGTACATCAGTGTACTATATAAAACATAGTAGTGTCTAAGGCAGAATTTGAACTCAGATATCTTCTGATTCTGTCTAGTTTTCTTTCTTCTGCATCACTCTGACTATCAAAAGAAAGGATCATGAAAACTATTCTAGAAAATGTGGTTTGAGATCAAGAAAGGAAAAAGTACAAAAGTTGGTACTAGCAAGAATACTTTTTTCATACAGGAGTAGGGCAGATAGTACAGGTCATGATAAACCCTGAACAGGATCACAAAAAATGAAAATTACTAAACCAAATTGAATAAACAATAATCACTCAAAACAGTTATCTTAATGATGAGGTCTTGAGTAACTAGATGGTTGACCAAAAAAGACTGAAGTGCTGATAAGATTACTCCAGAGGCAAGCAGGGAAGGGCACTGCTAGGGATCAGTTCAACCTTATAGTCCTACCCTCTGTAGAGGTCATGAATAGTCTCATCTTGCTATGTCCAGTCAGAAATCCAAGTTATGTTAAACCTTGAGGTTAAATTTCCCCTATAAATCTGTCCATGACTCACACCATCTTTGCTGAATCCCTTTTGGGTTGAGCCTGCCATGGCAGTGTCCTGCCTTCTGACGTCTTTCTCCTCTTCCTTCCCCCATGTCTCATGGTTTTCTCCTTCTTATAAATAACTAACTCTTTTAGGGTGTTAAATCCTCCTATGGATTTAGCCTGCCAGTCAGTGGAGTACTCCCACCTCATGTACACCTGCTAGCTGCCCCTCATGGCATATTTTAATAGCTTCTTCCAAACTCCTTTCCTTGGCAACCCTAATGCTCTCCCAAATCTATTTCATCTTTACCAATGCTGATATCTATTGTATCTCTTCATTGTGCCTGTAATCTCTTCTCTTAAATAATTGTAGCCTTTTCCAAGGGAATGGCCATTGTGAACTCTTCACAGAACCGAATCCCAACATTTGGTGCCAATTGCTCTCCTCAATCTCATCATCTAATGCCTGAACTTCAAATATATCACTGGCGATTCCTCAAAGAAAAAATAAAGTTAATAAAGAATGCCTACTATCCAAAGTATCACCTACACTTGGAAGCATATATATGGGTACATATATCTTGGATCTACAATGCTTACCATCATGCCTAATACAAAGTAAATATAGATTCTGGCCAGTGAACTGGCCCCAGAATCAGATAGGAGGAGATGGGACCAAATCATATTCATGCAATTGTACAATGCTTCAAATGAGCTAAAATTGTATTCTGTTGACTATCAATGGTAATTATGCTATTGCAAATCAGGAGCTATCATGATTTCAGAAGAATCATAATTATAGATACCTCAGAGATACTACTTTGATGGTAATGACTAATGATATATTAAGGATTGATATAAAGGACATTCCAGAACATAGACAACCAGAAGAAGTCTGGCCAGCCATGTAGTTTAGAGACAACAGATTGACAGCCAGAATTCTGCAATGTATCTGAAAATTTTGAAAGAACGAGAGGAAGGTCAATACTACTTGGGTAGATCCTCTACAAGGTATTTACCAAAAGATATAAATAAGCATTGTGCCAGATGACAAAAGATGAAAGGGATCTCAATTTGTTCAAGGTTATATAGATAGTAATTAGCAGTGTTATAACTTGGACACAGTTACTCTGATTCCTAACCCAATCCTCTTTCCTATACATCACTGTTAAAGGATCCTAGCCATCTTGTGCAGAGTTTCTGATGGGAGAAATTATCTATAACAGAGTGACCAGAACTAAAAATTAGCTGACACTGGAAAGGAAGGAGAAAATCCCATAACTGGGGGTACTGTTGTTGTTCAGTTATGACCCCATGGATTATTTTTTCCATGGAATCTTCTTGGCAAAGATACTGAAATGGTTTGCCATTTCCTTCTCCATTAGATAATCTTTCTTCACCCCCCCCAGAGTATTTGTCATGTACAAGTTTATCTAAATTGTAAATTTGGCCATATATGGCCTTAATTTACTTAACCTTGAAGTTATTTTGTTTTGCTGTATTTCATTTAATCTAGTTTCACTGTACTTTAGGCATAAACTTTGTTTCTAAAATGGTTTAAAAATAGTTAAAATACTGTAATATGGGATAGTTAGGGACACTAACAAAACATTTCACATAATTTACAGCTGGGGAATTAGTAAGATCAAACAGCTAAATCAAATTATTCATTTACTTTTGAAATCTTTGCACTGAGTCATAGGAATTTGGACACTCTTCAGAACTTATACACCAAGTTTAGTGTTTAAAACTGTATCTATATAAGGAATTGCGTCCCTCATGCCCACTGATCAATGTTATCAGATATCCATTTACCTAACAAGGTATTAAAGTTAAGATTCTATCCTAGTGAGGTAGTTGACCAAGTCACTTGAAGACAAAATGAACAACAGTAGGCTTATTTTTCGTTATAAAAATGAAAATGAAAACAAATCAGTTTTGAAACAACAGTATTTAACCTTTGTCTTTTGTTCTTGCTTTTATAATGTTACTTGGTAATAAGACATTTATGGAACTTTCTTTAGAAGTTCCATAAATCCTTGTTTAAAATGATTTCATTTATTATTTTGGAAAAAGGCATTAAAAAACTCTCTAGAATATCATTATCTTAAGAAAAATAACCTTTATGTACTTGTTAATAGTATGGTGATAGTTTTAATAAGTCTTTAACTTATGCTTACTTAGTGGAGTTTTAATTCAACATAGTCACTGAATTCAAATCAGTTGAAACATCATTTTCTGACCATAGCTAAATGTGATCTCCTTACTGAATGGTGAAGAGAAGCTAAGTGACTTCATTTGGTCAGAATAGCTTCAAGCTATTTATTCTACTTTATCAAAAAAAAAGGACTCAAGAAGCTCGGTCTCTTAACTTGATATAATGAATAAAATTGGTTTAAATAATTTCCTTGGGCTGTGGGGCCAACTGTAGTAAAGAAGTATATAAGGGGAGGTAATTTCTGGTAAGTACTTGGCAGGAACTAAATGGAAGTTGCAGGTGCTAAATTTGTGTAGTGTGCAGATGCAAAATGGAGGTGTAGATTTTATTCCTGTAATAGTAGAAAAATAAGTCCCAGTGCTCCTTTGTAAAGATATAAAGAATGTATAGATAGATTTACAATTATTTATTGACAAGAAATCTAAATTCCATAAAAAATTTAAAAGCTGCACATATTTTTAGTACAGTGTAGTGGAGAGAACACTGGATTTGGAGTCAGAGGATCTGAAAGTTCTCTTTAATATTCATTTGATCTTGAATTCCTTTATGGGCAGCCAATGGTGGTGGTGGTAGTGGTAATGGGGCTGAAGTCAAGAAGACACAGATTCATGAGTTCAAATTTAGCCTCAGACACTAGCTTTGTGACTCTTGACAAGTCACTGAAATGAAGTTTGTCTCCATTTTCTCATCTGTAAAGTGAGCTGGAGAAGGAAATGGAAAACCATTCCAGTATCTTTGCCAAGAAAACCCCAAATGGAGTTAATAAAGAGTTGGACATGACTGTAAATGACTGTATAACAATGAATTCCTTTATGTCTTTAGACCTTAATTTCCATCATTAGTTTTCTTCAAAACTCAGCTCAAATACCACCTCCTCCATTAGGCCTTCCTTAGTCTACATAGTTGTTATTGTTGCCCCAGCCAAATTAACTTCCGGATACTTATTTTGTGGATACTTATATGTCATCTGCCCTGATAGAATGTAAAGTCCTTGAGGGAAGATATTGTTTTATTTATTTATTTTTGTATCCCCGTACTAACACTAATACATTTTGCTATAATAATTTTTGCTTCTTGTACATTAAAAAGGCATAATTAAAATGTTACATAAATATTCTTTCTCCCTCTCCTTCTCCCTTTCCCTGTCCCTGTCCCTCTCCCTTTCTCTCTCCCTTTTCTTTTATTTCTCCCTCTCCCTCTCCCTCCCTTCTTGTTTTCTTCTCTCTCTCTCCTTCTCCCTCTTCCTCTCCTTCTCCCTCTCTCACTACCGCTCCTCTTTCTCCCTCTCCCTTTCCTTCTCTTCCTTCTCCTTCTCCCTCTCCCTTTCCCTCTCTTTCTCCTCCTTTTCCCTCTCTCTCTCCCTCTCCAAATCTCTATATCTCCCTTTTTCCCTGTCTTCCTCTCTCCTTTTCTCCCTCTCTCCTTCTCTCTCTTTCTCCCTCTCTCCCTTTCTCCCTCTCTTCCTCTCTTCCTCTCTCTCTTCTTCCCCCACTCTTTCTTTTTTTGCTGAAGCCTGAATTTAATTCAGAAAAAGAAGGAAGAATTTATGTAAGGGCTGGATTAATGCCATTTGAATTTCTCAGAGTCAGAGTGTTACAAAATTTCTTCATCTATAAAATGAGGAATTTGGACTCAGGAGTCTTTGATTTTTTGGGCTCAGTTATGGGCTACTTTAAAAAAAACACTGTAGATCAGAAGGTATATATTAATAAGAGAAGCATAAGGGAGAAGGGAAGTAGTTGACTTTGAGAATCAGTTTAAGAATGTATCATGAGTAAAAGTTTTTTTTAAAAAGGAGTTTCATGAGGATAGATTTTAGTTTTAATTTTGGCAAGATATTGAAATTCCTATGTGATACACAAAATTTTCCTCTCTGTACACAATGCTGATAGCTGAGATTACAATTTTATTATTAAATTTGTTTCCAATTATGTATAAAAAAGATCATCTTTTGAGAAGTATTCCATTCCCCATTCTGGTGATCCATAAGCATATTATTATCAGTGTGTTTCTCAAACATTTTTTCATGGTTTCATCATCTGTCATTCATAGTGCTGTGTATCAGAAATCTCCTGGGGATGCTGAACTCAGGGAAAGTTTGCAATTGCCAACTTTTACCCCATGGGGTAGGATTGTTGGCGAGGAATAGCAATGTTGACAACCAGAAAGTGAGAGCAAGAACTGGATTTCTCTGTTTAATTCTTTGCTCCTGCACACTAATACAAGAATTAAATAGAGAGAAAAAGAATAAAAGAATCATTGTTAGTTTTTTTCTAGGAACAATACTTCGCCAGGAATAAGCTAGCTCTGCATTTTCTATAAAGATCTGGCTTAGAAAATTACTGTCTTGGAGGACAGAATTACTATTCAAACTAACCTGGACAAGATATAAAAATGGATAGCCATAAATGAGATGAAGCTTAAGAAGTAAAAATGCAATGTCATTCAGTGGAAGAGTAGCATTTATAGCATCATCGACTTGGAGTTAGAAGGGACCTTAGTTGTCCTCCAGTCCTGCCCATTCTGTTTACAGATGAGGAAACCAGGGTCAGTAACAATTAAGTGATTCACCCAAAGCTGTACACTGACTGCATTTTTTAATTCTAAAAATTGTATATTGCATAAATATATATGAATTCACTTGCAAATGCAAATCACATTAATTAAATACAAATTGCATAAATAAAATATTGGGAATCTCCACTATATTAAAAAGTGTTATGAAAATCTTTTTTATTAAATATCATAGTAATAACAGGTCACATGAGAATTGGCAAGAATCTTAGAGCTCATCAAGCATGTACTATTATTTCCTCCATTGTACAGACGAGAAAACTGAAGCAGAGTTTGTGTCCATAGCTAATAAGTGTCTGAAGTCATAGTTGAATTCAGATCTCCCTGCCTCCATCCAATACTCTATCCACTGAGTCCTCAAGTGTCAAGTGATTTGAACAGCAAGAAGTCAGTGTAGCAGAATTATAATCCAAGGTGAGCAACAGAAGACTGGAAAGGTTGGGGAGGACTGGTTTATGAAAGGCTTTGAGTGCCAAACAAATGATTTTATATTTGACCCTAGAGGCAATAGGAAATCACTGGTGTTTATTGACTGTGTATGTATGGGGAGAGTGGGGGAAGGTGACATGGTCAAATCCTCACTGTTAGGGAGATCACTTTAACAGCTGAGTGAATGATGGACTGGAGTGGGGAGAGACATGGGACAGAGGCAAACTCACCAGTAGAGTATTGCAGTAGTCTGGGCATGAGTTCATGAGGAACTATAGTAGGATGTTGGTACTGTCAGTAGAGAGAAAGGGGTGCATCCAAGAAATGTCACAAAGGTAGAACTGACAAGACTTGGCAATGGGTTGGATATGGGGAGCAATGAGCACAAATGAAAAGTGGAGGATAAAGTCATAATTTTAAATGAGGGTAGCTAGGATGGTGCTAGTACCCTGCAAAACTATTAGAAAGATGGGAAGAGGAAAGGGATTTTTTTGGGGAAAATATAGAAAAATATTTTCTATATTTGACATACTTAGTTTGAGATGACAGTGAGATGTCCAGTTCAAGGTATCCAAGATGTACTTGGTAATGTGAGATTGGAGCCCAGGGGAAAGACTAAGTCCAGATAAGTCTAGGATTATTTGCCCACAAAGAATAGCTGAATTTATGGGATGTAATGATATTATCATGTGAGAGAACATAGGAGAAGAGGAGAAATAAGTCCAAACACAAGTTTGGGGGATACTCACAATTAGTGGGGATGACCTAGATTAAGGTCCAGCAAAAGAAAATGAGAAAGTAAAAGGGGAACCAAGAGGTGGGCCATAAAAATAAGGGAGAAGAGAGTATCCAGAATTAAAGATTAATCAACAATGTAAGAAATTTCAAAGATGTGAAGAAGGATGAGTAATGGGAAAAGGTCACTGTATTTGTCAATTATTAGATCAATGATAATTTTGGAGAGAGGAGTTTTAGTTGATTGCTGAAGAGGGAAGCCAGATTTAGAAAATATGGAAGAAATTCAAGGGACAAAAAGTAAAAGTACCAATTTTAGGCAGCCTTCTCAAGGAATTTAGCTGCAAAGGGAAACTTGATGACTAGTGGGGAATATTTGATAAAGGTTTTTTCATTGTGAGGAATATATGGTCATGTTTGTAGGAAGTAGGAAAAGGTTCATTAGAGAAGATGTTAAAACTTATTGAGGGGGTAGGATGATAAAGAGGGTAATTAATCTACAAGAAAATACAACTTGGAATGGAGTCAAATATACATGAAGACAGCTGACAATAATGAAGAAGAAGATAGTGATGGAAAATATCTGAGTGATGTGAAATGAAAAGGTGAAATGAAAATGGGACTTGTAAGCAATGGCCTCCATTTTTTTTTTGGTAAAGGATGAAACAATTTCTTCAACTGTGAGATTACATAAAGTAATAATATAGAAAGATTGAGAAGAGATTCAAACTACTGTGATGAGAATATGGAGGTGGAAAAGAATCACCTTGATAAAATGAGGGCCAAATCGAGATTATGTAACATACATTTGTCTCAAACATAGCCAATATGATTGCATGATTTTTACCTATCTGTTCTATAGCATGTGAGTAGGAGCGAAAGAGTGGATTATGGGAATGATCCAAGGCTGGGGTTCCACAAATTATGATTGATTATAGGACAAGGGAGCAAATGACCCAAGTGTAACCTTCAAGGTTACACAGTGGCAGTGATGAGATCTAAGCCTACATCCACTACTCCAAATTCAGCATCCTTTTCACTTTACTTTAAGGACAATGAAATTCTATCATTTATATAGTGTCTTATAGTTTACCAAGTGTTTCACATATCTTATCTCAAATGATCCTCACAACAATAATGTGAGATGCATCATCTAATTTTATGATTGATGAAACTGAGATTGAATGAGATTAAGTGAGTTGTTCAAAGTAAAATAGCATACAGGCATTAGAGGCAGAAATCAAGACCCTGCGTTAATATACAAATCCTTATCATACAATATCAGAAGTGGAAAAAATTAAGGATACTATTACTTAACAAGTTAATATGATACTGTGTAAACTGCATCATAAAATAATCTTCCTTTAAAAAAATCTTTCTTGGAATATATACCAATTTGTAGATTTTTTGACCCTTAAGAGAGGAATAAGGATTTTGTTAGTATGAGGAATTCTCAGGGGAGGAATCACATGTCAGCAGCTTTTTTGCAACTAAAATTCTAAAAGAGTTGCCTAGAGTAGAAGTGCTAGTCAATGTCTATGAAGGGAATGGCGACCACAGTTTATCTCCAATGCCTAACAAAAGTCTTGAATTGCCATTACTAAACATTTGTTGAATCCAATGCTTGAAAACAGAGGACTATCAATGACTGATATTTGTGTGAACCCATATTTTCATGTCTTTTGGGGTGTCAAAGCCATATTGAGATTAAGGGGGGTTTGGAATAGACTTTTTTTTTTGCTGGGGCAATTGGGATTAAGTGATTTGCCTAGGGTCACATAGCTAGGAAGTGTTAAGTGTCTGAGATCAGATTTGAACTCAGGTCCTTCTGACTTCAGGGCTGTCGCTCTATCCATTAAGCTACCTACTTGCCCTGAAATAGACATTTTTGTTGTCTAGTTTTTTCAGTCATGTTTGACTCTTTGTGACCCTTTTGAGGTTTTCTTGACAAAGATACTAGAGTTGTTTGCCATTTCCTTCTGCAGCTTATTTTATAAATGGAAAAATGAAGCCAATAGGGTTAAGTGACTTGCTCAGAATCATACAGCTAAAAAGTGTTTGAGGTCAAATTTAAAGTCAGGCCTTCCAGACTCTAGGCACAGTACTTTATCCAATGTTGCCACCTAGCTGCCCTGGCATAGAAGTAGCATACTTGTTAACTGCTATTTCACTATATCCTAATCATTAATCCCAGTTCAACTGACCAACTATGGATATTGCCATAGCTAGATTGGGAAACTGAGAAATTTACTGACTACAAGCATTGTAAAACAAAATTATGCCAAGGATTTTTCTAAATCCAGTCTATACACTTCTTTGCAAATCTTGCCTCAAAATAAGATGTAAGACCCCTTAAATCCTAAAATTATTTTGGAAGTAGGGAAAAAGAATGGAAAAGTAAAGAATTTTGGGAATGAAATGTTCTTCAGTAGATGAGGGATAAGGACTAGATCTGTGTTGTAATTGACATAAGAAACTCCCAGAAGAAAAAAACTCCCTCTATCAGGGCAGGCTGGTACTTTATTTGCAACTTTTTAGACTTCAAGGAGCACAGAGGGGTGCAAGGTCATAGCCAATAGGTATCAAAGGTGGGATTTGAATTTAGTAATTCCTGGTTGCCAGGCCAACTTTCTATGTACTACATTTGCTGCCTCACATAGTTCCTCTGTACTCTTCTTCATTTAAACAGTTATTAGTGTTTCTTGATTTTAAGACACTAGTTAGAAAGCATGGTTTCTTAGAACTAGGAAGCACTTTCTCTGACACATTTAAAGTTTCCCTTTTTGAGGAAATATGGGAAATTCTACAAACTAAATGGGGGTGGGTATTAGATTTCCTCTCTATAAGACAGATTTTTGCAGATCATTTGTCTAAGGGTTCCTTTTCTTATTCTGCTTAACTCTGTTCTAGAGCTTCAGTATATTGATAAGTTAGTGAATTGGCAGCCAAACTTTTATGTGCTTTGTTTGTGCAAGGAAAGCAAAAACAAACAATTCTCCCTGTCTTTAAAGAGCTCAAATTTTAAAAGAGGAAGCAATATGTAAAGAACTAGGTGATACAAGATATAAACAGGGTAGATGAAGGCATTTTCCAAGAGAAAGGCACTAGTGATAGCATGAGGGACTGGGAAATTCTTTTGCTAAAGGTAGTATTTGAGCTGTCTTGAAAAAAACCCAGGCAAGCTAGGAAGAGCTTGAAAATATTAAATACCTCTTTTCTTTGCCCTAAAATGACTGGCAATGGTAACTCAATAAATGGCACTCCTGGATAAGAGTGGTGTAGAATGGGAAGCTATGGAAGGTGCTGTATTCTACACTAATAGAGGGAAATTCAGGTCTGGCAGTTAGGACATCTGAATTGTAACCTGTTCTTGGCTATGTGACCTCAGGCAAATCACTTAGCTACTCTGTGCTTTGATTTTCTCAACTGTTAAATTGAGTTAATTACTCCTCTATCAAAGTTATGAGAATAAAATATGATAATTTCTCTGATGTTTACTGCCTGTATGAAAAAAAAAAAGCTACTCATTTAATATCTTTGGGTCACACTCTCCTAATTTGTAAAATTCGAGAACTGTTACTTGAGTGACCCTGGGCATATCACATAACATTTGTGAGACTCAGTTTCTTAATCTATAAAATGAAAGATTAGATTAGATGACCTCCATAGTCCCTTTTAGCTACAGTTAAATGACAGCACTTTAATCACTAAAGATCATGATATAACATATTATCATTTATCTACTCTGTTTATATCTTCTATGCACCTAATTGTTCACATACTGTTACCCCATTAGAATATCACTTCCTTGAAAACAAGAATAGCTTTTTGCCTTTTTTTTTAATATTCCTCAGAGTTTAGCATGGCTGTTAGCACACAGTAAGTACTTAATAAATGCTTCAAATTATAAGGTTAGCAAATGGGAGAATTGGGAGCAAACTAGTACTTAATTTTACTGTAGTAGAAAAATGCAATGTGAAAAATTTCCTCACATTAAGAATGTTTTGGGGGTATTATGCTTTATTAATAAAAGCACCTTTATTTTAGGAAACTTTAAGAAACACAATGTTCTCAGCTAAAGAATGCAAAGCCTGTACTAAGAATTACTAAATTAAATGTTTCAAAAGTTCTTTTATAAAAGGTGACAATTTGTACCCATGGAACTAAAATGTCTAATTACTACACATACAGTTCTGGCTTACTAGCTTGAACCTTTATTTCTATAGATGGATTTAAATGGTTTTGAGTGGCGAGTAAGAATTACAGGCTTCTTTTGTTTGCATTTTTACTGGTAGGAAAAATTACTAATTTCTTCTGGCACTGAACAGGTATGTTTTATACACTGCCTTACTGTCTGGGGATGCACTAAGAAATCACTGCTATATACCCATATCAACACAGGGTGAACAAAGTAAGTTTCATAGCTTTGAAGTTTAATGAGCCTGAGAATGAGCTATCTCTTGCTTTGCTTCTTCCAATTTTGATTCCTTAGGAAAATAGTACAGCTAAATCATTTCCTAACACTAGCGAAATTTGTAATACCATGTATTGTATGATTTATCTAAATACCTCTACAGCAAAGGTTTCTAACCTGACATCCATGAACTTGTTAGAGTTTTGATAACTATATTTCAAAAAATTGTTTTTTTTCTTTATATTTCTATGTATTTTATTTCATAGATCCAAAAACAATAGTCTGAGAAATTTTCCACATGCTTCACAAGACTGCCAAGGCAGGGTCTAATGAGAAAAATAAGGGTTAAGGAATTTGACCCTACAGAAATTTTTTAAAAACTCATTTTCTTATGAAAAATCTGTTCTCATGATTTAACAGGAGATAAAACCTCACTCTTAGGTCAAAGAATGTTTTCATTTCAATTTTGTTTTATTGTGATGCATCATCTCAGATATCTGGGCACATGCATGCAAATAAAAAATGCATGTGACAGAAAGACTAAAATTTCTAAGGATTTTATAAAGAAAACAAAGTATGTTAGGAGTCTAAGGATCTAATAATAATGATGCTCTATCCTTCATATACAAAACTGATGCTATCAATTCACTATCAGTAGGAAATTATTGTGTCTTTTCCCCCAGTATTAGTGATAGAATTTCATTGAGTCATTGACAAGTAATCTATTTCTCCAACAGCACACATACAAATATGTATATATCTATACAGGTGTAGATATATGTGTGTGTGTGTATATAAATGTTTTTATACCCATATCTATAACCTATATCTATACTAAGATAGTTAGTTTGGGTTAGAGATTTATTCTGTTTCCAAGGCACAAAGCAAAAGTCCTCTCTACACCGAGATATATTGAAAAAAACCATGACCTTGGTCATTAGGGACAAAAGAACATATATTATAAACTCCTACCTGCCCATCTGTCCCAATGGTGCCTCCACAGTCTGTAAGAAGCTCAGACATATCATAGTAGCTGACAAATTCCCATAAGCAGGCTTCTAGATTAAGGTTGCGGTAAAATCTCAAGGTTCCAGAACCCCTGATGGATGCGCTGTATTGGTAAGGATATGTCTCTCCAATCACTTCTGAGTTTCTGGTAGCATCAGTTAAGAAGCCATGATGAGTCTTTACTTCAGTGTAATCCAGGAGATTGGAGCACTTGTGGTTCCCAACCCTTGTGCCATCAGGGCTGAGGGTCAGCTCAAAGTTGGACAGCTCTCTAGTGGAGATCACGGGGAGCATGCCTACAAGTTATTATAATAATTGTTATCATTCATGTCTAGTGGTCCCTTGTAAAATTATCTAGGGTAGAGATCTTATGAAATGGGTTGCATGAACTACATAATGATAATTTATATTTTACTGCACTTAAAGGAATATAGTGTTAGAGATTTTGAGATGGAAGGAGATTATCATTCAAATATTGAGAATAAGAAGTAAACTTAGAGCCCATCAATTCCAGGCTTCTAACTTTATAGATGAGGATAACGAGATACAGACTTATACAGGTAGTAAATAACTGAGGAAGAATTTTAACCCAGGTCTTCCTGACTCCTAACCCTTGTTTATCTACTATGCCACATATACATAACTAAACTGAAGCTGAGGGAAGTGAAGTGACTTGGATAAAGCCATACAGACAGGAAATAATGGATTCAAAATTAGAACTCATTCCCCTTATTCCAATTTTAACACTCTTCCCATTTTATTAAACTATATCTTAATGTTTACTAACTGCTCCACAGGGATTATTATTGTTATCCACATTTTACAGATGAAACTAAGACTACAAGGGACAAAGGAACTTGTGTCAGATCTGTGATTGCAACCTGGGTCTCCATACTCTAGCTCTAGGGTTTTCTCCCCTATTTTAAATTGCTTTCTGATGTTCATTTCTGTATCCTTCCTGAATCCGGGTTACACCTTCAAACAGGATCTGAGATTGTAGGTTGAGAGCTAAAGCATGAAATCATTCTGCTATTGGACAAATGGGGCAACAAGGAATCTTCTTAGTTTTATTTTTTTCCTGACCTCTCCTCCCCTGTCCTCTATAAAGTTTTACATATTATTATGGTAGGAGGCAACCAGTATTCACCCTTAGTGAAACAGTCAGATTTTACCCTCATTATTCTTGATCCTTTTGTTTATATCATCTCCTTCCCCCTCTTTGTCTCTCTGTCTCTATCTGTTTGTTTCTGTTTCCTGTTTATCTGTTTCTGGCTCTCTCTACACATGACATATGTGTCTATATACAAATAAATTAAAGACAATGCATTATATCATGAAGTTAAATTTAAAATTTTTAAAAATTTAATTATGAATTTTTATAACAATAGATAAATTTATTGGCTGGACTCAAGATTTGGGAGTACCTTCTATACTTAGGGTAATATATTTATATATCCTAACATCTCAATCATAGATTCAATTCCGATTCATCAATATAAGAGAATAATTAAAGATAATTAGGAAAATTAATGAAATAATTTTAGACTGCTATTTCCATTTCAGACTTATAATTTTAAAAGTATTTTTCATAAAAGGGGAAAGGATTCACATTGCAAAAATGTTTATAGCAACTCTTTTTGTATTGACAAGGAATTAGAAAATGAATGTATGCCAATCAATTGGGGAATGGCTGAATAAGTTTTTTTCCCCCTAGTAAATTTATTTATTTATTTATTTATTGTTATTATTTATTTATTTTTTATTTGCAAGACATATGTATGGGTATTCTTCAACATTAACCCTTACAAAGCTTTCTGTTATAAATTTTTCCTCCCTACTCCCTACCCCTCCCCTAGATGGCAGGATATCCACTACATGTTAATTATGTTAAAATACTTAACAAATCAAATATATGTATATATATTTCCACACTTATCATTGTTGTGCAAGAAAAATCTTATCTACAAGAAAGAAAAATCAGATAAAGGAAACAATGCAAACAAACATCAATCAAGAGAATGAAAATGTTATGTTGTGGTCCACATTTCACATCCCTCTCTTTGGTTGTATATGGCTTTCTTTAATGAACAATTGGAAGTGGTTTGAAACATTTCATTGTTGAAGAGAGCCATGTACATCAGAATTGATTGTCATATAGTCTTGTTGTTGCCGTATATAATGATCTCCTGGTTCTGCTCATTTCACTCAGGATCAGTTCATGTAAGTCTCTCCAGGGAATGGCTGAATAAGTTATGATATATTAATGTAATGGAATATTATTTTTCTAGAAGAAATGAAATGTTCAGAAAAGCATGGAAGGACTTAACATAAACTGATGCTGAATGATGTAAGCAGAACCAGGAGGCATGATTATGTGATGATCAATTATGATAGATTTAGTCCTCCTCAGCAATGTAGTGATACAAGAAAATTCTAATAGACTTGGGATGGAAAATGCCATCTGCATCCAGAGAAAGAACTATGAAGGCCAAGTGCATCGAATCATACTATTTTCAACTTTTGTTTTGTTTGCTTTTTCTTTTTCATGGTTTTCTCTTTTTGTTCTGTTTTTTCTTTCACAAAATGACTAGTGGGAATGTTCAAAATCAAATTGCTTGCTGTCTTAGGGAGGTAAGGGAGAAAAAAATTATAACTTAAAATCTTATAAAATGAATGTTCAAAACTATCTTTACATGTAATTGAAAAAATATCACTGAACTCAAAAAAACCAGAAAACATCCTAATTATCATAAATGTTTAGAGACAAAAACCCATCATATGTTTAAAGGGAATGCTCAGATATCTACATCAACTACTCTGCTTTCTGAATGCTTCAAATCATGGGCATATGAATTTTTAGCAAAGTTACTGAGTACTTTAGAAGCAACTATTTCTCAAAGTTGAGGAATTCAAGTATTTGTCTGTGGCTTCATTTAATATTTAAACAACCAGTTTATTGAATTTCAAAGACAGAAGGAAGAAAATGAATTTCAAAGGCACAGAGAAAAAAATGCTGTTGTAGGAAAAAAATTGTCAGAATAATAGTCTTGGGGAATGCTAGCTAGAAGCTTTCAAAGGTCTGAGCCTATAAATTATGTGCATTGTTATTTAGGATAATAAGCAAAAAAAAATACCAATTACCAAAACATTTTCATGATTTGACCAAATTTAGTTTACCTACCATCAATGTGAGGCATTGTGACAGTGAGCTTGATGAGATTTGTGTAGTCTGCATCTTCAGAGCCTGTATAACGCAATTTGGCTGAGAATGGTTCTGCACCGACCACACCTGGCACCCGAGGCTGACAAAGACCTTTGTAAAAAGTATAAATAATGTTCTTGTGTGTGCAGTTGAAAGGAAGAATAGCTTACTATGGAGCTCATATATATATTTTTTAAAAACATAATTTCTCTTAGTACCAATTAAAAAATTATGTAATAACAGGTTATATCATTACAAGGCATATCATTAAGAAATAAAAGAGACAATCCGATAAATGGTTCTGAGGCAATCCTACCTACTTATGTGTTCTACTAAAGGCACCAGAAGGTGTTTTTTTTGTTTGTTGGTGGGGTTTCTTTTTTGGGGGGTGGAGCCTTTGGACATTTGAGTTAAATTAATACTATATATTATCTTAAAGGCAACAGAAAGTGGGTGATTAGTAGATAGAAAGTTGGTTTTGGAATCAACAGTGTCAAATTCAAATTGAATTTGAATTGTCTTGGATACTGATGAGTATTATAACAGTACAAGTCACTAAATTTCTCTGTGCCTCAGATTTCTTATATGTGAGTTAAGGGAGTTAGACTTCATGTGTTTTAAAATTCTTTTCAGCTTTAAATTTATGATATTATACTAGGAAGGCCATATACACAAATAAATGAAATGAACAGGAAAATATCACTGGGTTGATCATGCTAAAATAGCATATTTATCTTTACAAGCATTTTTGTTGTATGTGTAAATATGAAGCAGTTCTAAATAAACATGTACTTTTTAGTTCACAAATTAAAACCACTGCATGTGATTTCCATCTAACTACAACTATCTTTAGTAAATAGATGCCAAAGATATAGATTTTTTTCTCTTTCATACTGAATCATATTTTTAAAAAGTAAAAGTGAATCAGGACACAAAAAACCCAAAGTACCAATAATTCTGACATATAATATCTTATAACATAAAATATAAAAATATCTTCTAATAGCACACTAGCATTTATTTGGTATATTAAGATTTGGAAGGCACTTTTGATCCTTACACCAATTTTGCAAGGGAGATATCATTATTCCCATTTTAAAAAGGAGAAAACTGAGGCTGGAAGAGGTTATGTGACTTGCACAAAGTCTTATAGTCAAGTCTCTTAGGAAGGATTTGAACTCAGATCTTGTGTTTAACATTCTATCTACTGTACCACCTAGCTGCTTCTATATTTTTTTCTTCAACACAAATTTGCATAATATGATTTCATTTCTGCAGAAGGGATCAAACTCTTGGATTATAAAAAGATAATATTAAATTTCTTATTTATTTCTATTTACACAGAATAAAGAAGAATAAATGGACAGCTCACTATTACAGTGGAAATGAAAGAGAGAAGTAGCTAGAATGTTTATTTCATTCTTAGATCACTTTGCATAATGACAATGTTTAGTATTCTTGCCTAAACAATTGTTTGATCTCAGACACTCAAAACTATAGATATTAATCAAAAGGCAGACTAGACTTGTGATTTCATTCTTACATGGAATTACTAAGTAAGGGAACTCCCTCCATCAATGACTCATAATTTTTAGTCTTAGTGTTCCATATAACAATGAGTGGTTAAGTGATTTTTTTCAGGGTCATACAGCTTATAATTGTCAGGGGTGTTGTTTGAACCTAGGTCTTCTTGACTCCAAAATAAACTATACCATATAGCCTTTTTTTTTTAAGAAAGAGTTATATTTGGCCTAATAAACATTTTTACTAAGTAACATACTGAACATATAACTGCAGTATACTTCACTTTATGTTATATATGTGTTCCTAAAAGTGTACACATTAACTGAATTTATGTAAATTAAACCATAATTAAATGTACTTGTTGAATCATGATCTTCATAACAGGCAAAAAGTTTTTTTTTTCCTTGTAACAAAAAGCATAGAATGCTTATAGAGTGTTGCTGACTTGCTTGAGAGAAAGACAACTTTCTAATACTGTTTTGAATGTTTTGATTTTGACTATAACTTTGACGTCAAACGAATAAGGGCAGAAATTACCTTCCTCTCTGTTCACAGTGACGATTGGGCTCATTAGTTCCAGTCCTTCATTTCCATCAGTGTTCACAGCTCTAGCTGCACACTGTATTCGGGAACCAGCTTGAAAATAAATGGAGTCCAAAGTGATCATCTTAGAGGAGGTAAAAAAGGTATCAAAATCCACTTCTTTCATGGGGCTGGTCACACCATCAGGGCCTGTGGGTGCGCTAACAAGCCATCGGTATCTAGTCAAAGTGTCATTGATACTCTCACTTGCACATATAGAGCCTGTCTTCTCATAATCAGAATATTTGGGGTTGCAAGCCTATAGAAAATAGAAATAATGTTATTGTGACAATTATATATAGTTTCTTTTCAAAGGGACATTATCTACTTCCAAAGTTCCCTTGATGCTTTCTTAGATGTGCAGATTTCTTAAATGAAGATTTCTAGAGTACAGAAGACTCTAGATCTCTCTTTTTTCCTTAGCTCTAGTCCTACATTACCAGACTTTCAGTGAACATCTTGAATAGGAATGTCACACTAACAACTGATAATTTAAGATATCAAACTCATCTTCTACATGTAAATTTATTTTCTTCACTTTCCTATTTTTCTTGATGGTACTAATGCTTCCCATTCATCCAGTATTCAAATTTTGGAATTAATCAAAAAGGATAGAGACTAGACCTGTGATTTCATTCATTATAGTGAATTCCTAAGTAAGGGAACTTCCTCCACTAATGAATCATAGCTAATAGTCTTAGTGTTTCCTATAACAATGAGTGGTTAAGTGATTTTTCCAGGAACACACAGATAGTAACTGTCAAAGGTGGTGTTTGAACCTTGGTCTCCTTGGCTCCAAAATAAACTTTACCATGTTGCCCTTTTTTTAAAAAAAGGGTTATATTTATTATTATTATATCATATTATATTATACTATAATTGATGTTATACTATATTGATAATGTTATGTTATATTTATTCTTTCTTATAACTCATTTAATATTCCCCAATCAGGGGGTCAAATCCTACTTTTTGATTTATCTTTTCATTGTTATTACTTTAGTAAAGATAAAATGGTTCATACCCAGAATAATGTAATGAGAACCTGATTGATGTTTTTGGATTCCACCCTCTTTTCATTCTATACTGTACACTATTGCCAGAATAATATTTCTATAGCACCATTTTGAATTTATCCTTTTCTGAAAAAACATTTTTGTAGACCAAATTCAATCTAAAAATGCTTCATAGTTCAGTTCCAAGCTACTTTTTCAGATTTATTAATTCATTCAACAAAAATCATTAACTCATTTTCTTGCACCACACTGCTAATGCTGAAAAAAGACAATATATGAACACCATAGAAACTGAAGGGATTGGCTTGTATCTTAATTGATTATTCCTAATTTATTGGACCTTAATTGAGTTCTTTATCACAGGGGATGCAGAGTCAAAATCTAAAGAGATCTTAATAGGATAGAATATTGGGATGAATCAAATAAGATGAGATTCAGGAGAGATATAGGCAAAGTCCTATATTTGTGCACAAAAAAATCAACTTCCCATATGTAATATGGGGAAACAGAGATTTAGCAGTAGTTCTGAAAAAAAAGATCTGTGTTTGTACTGTACTTTAAGCTCAATATGAGTCAGCAGTATGATATGACAGTCAAAATAGCTAATGCAATCATAGGTTATATTAAGAGAGATGTAGCTTCCAGGAATAAAGAAGTGATAATCCCACCTTGTCAGACCTCATTTGGAGTACTGTGCTCAGTTCTGGGCAAAATGATTTAGAAAAGGCACAAACTAGACAGTGTTCATATTTAATACATGAGAAAAACATGGTGACATATGATGCAGTCACAATACAAAGGTATTAGCTCCTCAATTTTATGTTTTTATCATTTTCTGCATATGATTTGTGCTTTGATATATCTGTATCTTTGATTGGGTACCTTGACTTAGAATTATTCCATATTCCATACAATCTTTTCCAACCCACTAACCATAACAATTCTTCAAGACCATATTTAAAGTCAATCTCTTCCATGAAACATTTTAAAATTATCAAATCATTTCATCTGAATTCAATTTAATTTGATCCAAAACAAACTCACTTATTAATTGGCTACGTTGTGTAGAATAATATATTAACCATTGGGAAGATATAACAATGTTATAACAAATGCTTATTATTTTTGATCTCTTATATTGCCCTTATTACATAGGTAGTTATGTAACACACACACACACACACATATATGTAACAATAGGTAACATTGTAATTATCTATTGACATTTTTAAAAATTCTCTAATAGTTTGCAAGGTTTTTGAAAACAATGATCTTATCTTGATTTATTTTCCTATTCCCAAAGTATCTAAGAAATAGCTATTCATAATTGACATTCAACAAATGAATGAAGGAATGGATGAGTGAATAAAAATAAATTTTTTCATTAAATATCATCATAATTTTCCTTTGGAAATGTCAGGATTATCATATCCAGAAAAACATAAATTTACTCGACTTCTTAGAATAAATTATTTTCAAGTATTCCACAGTTTCCTACTCACAGTAACACAAGCCACAGGGTAGCCAGGCAGTGGGTCAGGGCTGTCTTTAATTTGGAAAGTGTCATCATATATCAAAAGGGACACAACTTGAGGGACAGAAGGGAAAGTGACATCTGCCATGCTGTTCATTTCTTCTATGTACACAATAGCTTTGGTCACCTAGAAAAAAAAAGAATAAAATCCATTGATTAATAATTGTACCCTAAGCACACAAAATTGACTGTTGATGTGATTAGTATTTCTTTCTCAAATCATAGATGAAAGTAATTATCTTCTCTGTTTCTTTAATTTAAAAAATAACAAAGTAAAAAAAAAAAACAAGTCAAGAGAAAAATTATAAAATAGAAGAGACTCACTATGAAATTTAATGGGAAAAAACCAAACTGTTTTGAATTTACATTCACAATAGATTAATAGATTAAGAGTGAGAATGGTGATTTTTATGAAATTATCTGCCTGTTGGTTACTAGATTAGTGGATCAGAGAAATGTCAGAGACAGTGTATCTGGATTTCATCATGGTTTTTGATAAAACTCTCATGATGATTTAAAGATAAGATAGGAAGCTTTAGCCAAGAAGCAAGTGCTGTCTTAGGCTACATTAATAGAAGTATAGAAGTCAATGATGGTGTAGTGGGTAGAGATCTGGCTTTCATGGGCTTACTATAATCCATTAAACAAACGTAGGCTATGTGACCCTGGACAAATCACTTAAATCTCAGTGTTTTAGGCAATTTTCTAAGATTCTAATTTAACAACAAGAATAACTAGCATTTACATAAAGTTTGTAAAATAGTACATATATGTGTGTATATATATATGTATGCATATAAATATATATATATGTGTATATATTTATATAAACTTTATTTTATCTTTACAGTAACCCTGTAAACTAGGTGCTGTTATTAATTCCTAATTAAGGCAGATAGAGGTTAAATGATTTGCCCAAGCTCACACAGCAACTAATGATAAAGAAAATGCCAACTTGCATCAATTAGAGAAAAATTTCTCATCTGTTCTTTGTATCAGGGAAGACAAAGATTCAGTATTTATTCTTATAACAGAATGAAGGAATGAAACAATTAAGTTTTTACTAAATGCAAGGCAGTATAATAAGCAACTTAGCAAAATTATGCCATTTATTCAAAACAACAATTCTGGGAGGTAGATACTATTGTTATCCCCATTTTACAGATGAGGAAATTTCGACTAAGAGATAAGTGAGTAAAGAATCTATTTCATCAATTCAAAATCATTAGATGTGTCCAGGAAGGAAATTTCTTTATTTTATGAGTGCTGTGAATTCATCTATGTAGATAATCTTTGAACTAATGCAGAATTCAGTCTTTTCAGATTTTTGTAGATAGTTTAATTCATTGGTGTGAACAACAATATTCATCTCCTGGAGGCTACACTTCTTGTAAGATGACTTTCTGAATTTAGCTAAGTTATTCTGCAAGGACAGATGCAATCTCTTTCCAGGTCCATAATTGAAACCTTTCTGATTTGATAAAACCTAACAGAATTTGTTCTATGATGAAATAGGCTCCAAGTAAGAAGCAAGATATCATGGTCGATGGGGCACAGGACATGGAGTCAGGAAGAACTGGGTTTAAACCCTACCTCAAACATTCACCAGATATGTAGAATTTTTGTAGCAGATTTTGGAATAAGCCTGTAATAATGGTGACTAGTGGAGTACTTGCATATATGAGGATTACTCACTTACCTGTGTCTCTGCTACCATGTTTTCATCAGGCTTCAGGTGAACAGTAAATGCTTCTCTCATCTCTCTGACTCCATCAAAAAGCACTTCAATCTCAACAATGTGTTGGGTTTCACCCTCCTTAAATTCAATTTCTACAAATATAAGAAGATAGATTGAAATCTAAAGTCTCTAGGGCAGATTACTTACAACTATTGTAATTTTTAAAAAAGGTAAACAGAATTTTCTATTTTCACAATTTATTTCCTACATGGCTGCCATTAGTCAATATCATGCATACCCTAGAAGCACAATATGATAAAAATCAGAGGTCTAGATTTAGAGCTGGAAGGATTTCTAGATCAAGCTTCTAGTTTTACACAGGAAGCAACAACATTGAAATAAACTCTCTAAAATCACACAGTTACAATCTAAACCCAGAATTTCATCAAAGGGTGTTTTTTCTCTAAGTTGACAAAAAAAAGTTTAAGTGGATTTTTAATTTTGTTTTCATTTCAATGTGTAATTTAATTTGATTGGATTTTGTCTTTTGTAAAGTCAAATGGTTAGAGACAGTAGAGCATGATGGAAAGAAAGTTAAATTTGGAATCAAAAGACTGGTTTACAGACTCACTTTGCTGTTTACTAGTTGTATGACCCCGGGAATGACTTACTTTTCCTCCCTGAGTTTTAGTTACCCCATCTATAAAATCAGGGAAATGGACTGCTGGTTTGTAAGGTTTTTTTTTAGTTCTAGATGCTATGATCCTGATTGCATTTAAAAACATTTTTCTTTATTACTTAAATTATTTTTTATTTTAGAAATAAGAATGTCGTTGAGCTTTTGCTCAGATTTATTGTTGGACATGTCCTGATAGACAAGAGATGATATGTTGATGAAAATAGAGTACAGATTAAAAATAGATGACTACATTTAATATTTTTCTTTAGAAAAAGTAGGCCACTTATTAGGATAAAATGAGTAATCACTTTAGGTAGATGATTCAATGCATATATTTTTCTTTTTGTTAAATATTTTTTTAAATAATAGCTTGTTATTTTCAAAATATATGCAGAGATAATTTATAACATTTACCTTTGTAAAACCTCGTGTTCCAAATTTTTCTCCCTTCCTTTTCCCACCTCCTCCCCTAGACAGCAAGTAATCCAATATATGTTAAATATATGCAATTCATCTATACATATTTCCATATTTATCATGCTGCACAAGAAAAATCAGATTAAAAAGGAAAAAAATGAGAAAAAAAAAGCAAGCACACAACAAAAAAGGTGAAAATATTATGTTATTGTCCATATTCAGTTCCCACAGTCTTCTTTCTGGATGCAGAGGACTCTCTCCATCAAAAGTCTATTGGAATTGGCCTGAATCACCTAATTGTTGAAGAGCCACATCCATCAGAATCGATCATTACATAATCTTATTGCTGTGTATAATATTCTCTTGATTCTAGTCACTTCACTTAGCATCAATTCTCTCCAGGCCTTTCTGAAATCACCCTGCTGATTGCTTTTATAGAACATAATATTCTGTAACATTTATATGCCATAACATATTCAGCCATTCCCCAAATTATGGGCATCCCACTCAGTTTCCAGTTCTTTCAACCACACAAAGGGCTGCTACAAACATTTTTGCACATGTGGGTCTCTTTCCCTTTATTATTATTTGGGATATAGATCCAATAAAGATACTGCTGTATCAAAGGGTATGCATAGTTTGATAATCCTTGCATATAGTTCCAAATTGCTCTCCAGAATGCTTGGATCAATTCACAACTCCACCAACAATATATTAGTGTCCTAGTGTTCCCACATCCCCTCCAACACTTATTTTTATCTTTTCCTGTCATCTTAGTCAATCTGAGAGGTGTGTAGTTTGTGTAGTAGAGTTGTCTTAATTTGCATTTCTCTGATCAGTAGTGATTTGGAGCACCTTTTCATATGACTAGAAATAGTTTTAATTTCATCATCTGAAAATTGTCTGTTCATATCCTTTGACCATTTATCAATTGGAGAGTGGCTTGAATTCTTATAAATGAGGCAATTCTCTATATATTTTAGAAATGAGGCCTTTATCAGAACTCTTGGATGTAAAGAATTTTTCCCCAGTTTTTTACTTCCCTTCTAATCTTGACTGCATTGGTTTTGTTTGTAAAAAGCCTTTTAAATTTAATATAATCAAAATTATACATTTTGCATTTCATAATGCACGCTGGTTCTTTTTTGGCCATACATTTCTTCCTTCTCTTCAGATCCGAGAGGTACACTACCTCCTGTTCTCCTAATTTGCTTAAAGTATTCACTCTTTATGTCTAAATCATGAACCCATTTCAACCTTGTCTTGATATAGGGTGTTAGGTATTAGTCAATGACTAGTCTCTGCCAAACTATTTTCCAATTTTCCCAGCAATTTTTGCTAAATACTAAGTTCTTATCCCAGAAGCTGGGTTCTTTGTGTTTATCAAACACCAGATTACTATATTCACTGACTATTGTGTCTTATTAACCTAACCTATTCCACTGATCAACTACTCTATTTCTTAGTCAGTACCAAATGGTTTTGATGACTGCTATTTTATAACATAGTTTTAGATCTGGTACAGATGGGCCACTTTGTTTGCATTTTTTTTTCATTAATTACCTTGAAATTCTTTACCTTTTTTTTCTTCTAAATGAACTTATTATTTTTTCTAGTTCTGTAAAGTAATTTCTTGGCAGTTTGTTTGGTTTGCCACTGAATAAATAGATTCATTAAGGTAGAATTGTCATTTTTATTACATTAACTCAGCCTACTCAAGAGCACTTGATATTCTTCCAGTTGTTTAGATCTAACTATATTTTGTGGAAAGTGTTTTATAATTGTGTTCATATAATTCCCGACTTTGTCTTGACAGGTAGAATCCCATATATTTTAAGATATCTAAAGTTTTTAAAAATGGAATTTCTCTTTGTGTCTCTTATTACTGGACTTTGTTGGTAATATATAGAAATACTGATGATTTATGTGTATTTATTTTGTATTCTGCAACTTTGCTAAAGTTAATTGTTTCTAGTAGTTTTTAGTTGATTCTCTAGGAATCTTTCATTGATTCTCTAAGAATACCTTTATATCATCTGCAAAGAATGAAAATTTTGTTTCCTCATTACCTAATCTAATTACTTTATTTTTTTCTCTTATTGCTAAAGCTAGCATTTCTAATACAATATTGAATAGTAATGATGATAGTGGGCAACCTTGTTTCACCCCTGATCTTATTGGGAATGCTTCTAGTTTATCTCCATTACATATGACGCTTGCTAGTAGTTTTAAATAGATGCTGCTGATCATTTTAAGTAAAACTCCATTTTTTTCATAGGTTCTCTAGTGTTTTTAATAGAAATGGAAGTGGGATTTTTGTCAAATGCTTTTTCTGTACCTATTAAGATAATCATATTATTTCTGTTAGTTTGGTTATTAATGCAATCAATTATGCTAATAGTTTTCCTAATTTTGAACCAGTTCTGCATTCCTGGTATAAATCCTACTTGATTATGGTGTATTATCCTGGTGATAACTTTGTATGATATCTTTGCTAATATTTTATTAAGATTTTTGTATCCATATTCATTAGGGAAATTGGTCTATAATTTTTCCCCTCTTTTTTGACCCTATCTAGTTTAGATATCAGCACCATATATGTATCATAAAAGGAATTTTGTAGGACTCCTTCTTTCCTTATTTTCCCAAAAAGTTTGCATAGTATTGGAATTAATTGTTCTTTAAATGTTTGGTAGAGTTCATTTGTAAATCCATCTGGCCTTGGAGATTTAAAGAGTTGATTAATAGCTTGTTCAGTTTCTTTTTCTAAAATGGGTTTTTTAAAGTAATTTATTTCCTCCTCTGTTAATCTGGACAATCTATATTTTTCTAAGTACTCATCCATTTCACTTAGATTATCAGATTTACTGGCTTACAGTTGGGCAAAATAACTCCTAATTATTTCTCTAATGTCCTCTTCACTGGTGGAAAGTTCACTCTTCATTTTTTATACTAACAATTTTATTTTCTTATTTCCTTTTTCTAATTAAATTAACTAAAGATATATCTATTTTATTGGATTCTTCATAAAACCAACTCTTAGTTTTGTTTATTAGTTTGAGTTTTCTTATTATTCATTTTATTAATTTTCCCTTCAGAATTTCAAATTTGGTATTTAATTGTTTTTCTTTTTAAGTTTGTTCTTTTCCTAGCTTTTTAGTTGTATGCCCAATTCATTGATCTTCTCTTTCTCTATTTTATTCAAGTAAGCATCTAGAGATATAAAATTTTCCCTAAGAACTGCTTTGGCTACGTCCTATAAATTTTGGTATGTTGTCTTATTATGGTCATTTTCTTGGATGAAATTATCGATTGTTTCTATTTTTTGTTGTTTTCACTCACTCATTAGTTAAGATTAGATTATATAGTTTTCAACTGATTTTTGTTCTATTTTCCCCTGGCCTTTATTAGATGCAATTTTCATTGCAACTTGATCTGAAAAAAATGCATTTGCTATTCTGCCTTTCTGCATTTGATTTTGAGATTTTTATGCCCTAATACATGGCCAATTTTTGTATAGGTCTCATGTACCATCAAGAAAAAAGTATATTCCTTTTTTTCCCCCATTCAATTTTCTCTGAAGGTCTATCATACCTAACTTTTCTAAACTTCTACTTACCTCCTTTACTTCTTTGTTCTTGATTTTGTGATTTGATTTATCTTCTTCTGACAGAGTAAGGTTGAGATGCCCACTAGTATAATTTTGCTATTTCATCTTGCAGTTCTCTTAACTTCTTTAGGAATTTGGATGCTATACCATTTGGTGCATATATGTTTAATATTGATATTACTTTATTATCTATGGAATGTTTAGCAAAATGCATTTTCCTTCCTTATCTCTTTTAATTAGATCTATTTTTGCTTTTGTTTGATCTAAGATCAGGATTGCTATCCCTGCTTTTCCCCCCCCCTTCAGCTGAAGCACAATAGATTCTCCTCCAACCTTTTACCTTGACTCTATAAGTATCTTTCTCCTTCAAATGTATTTCTTCTAAACAATATATTCTAGGATTCTGGCTACAATTCCTTAGGGTTTTCATTTTGGAGTCTCTTTCAGAGGGATTCCTTCAAAGGCTATTTTCCTTTTTGGTTCTGGACATAGGGTAGTTTTCCTTGATGATTTCTTGAAAAATGTTTTCTAGGGTCTTTTTTTTTCATTGTGGTTTTTGGGTAGTCCAATAATGCTTGGATAATTCAGTCCACTATCCACTTCTGTTTTATGGGAGAGTTCATCCCATTCACATTCAATCTTAAATTACTAACTGTATTTTCTTCCATTCCCCACCTTTTATACTTTTCTCTTTCCTTTCTTCCTTTCTTTCCTCTCCAGTATTTTGCTTCTGACCACTGCCTCCTAGAATCTGTTCTTCCCTTTTATAGTCCATCCTGTTTCTTATTCCTTTGCTCTTCTACTTTTTTCCTCCCTTTTATTAGCCTTTCTCTTTCCTCTCCCCTTTCCCCTCCTTCTTCCCTACAGGGTAAGACAAGTTTTTCTATCAAACTAAATATGTATGATATTATTTCTTTGAGCCAAATGTAATGAGATTAAGATTCAAACAATGCTCATCCTCCTCCCCTTCTTTCCTTCAATTGTAATAGGTCTTTTTTTGCCTCTTCATGTGATGTAATTGACTCCATTTTACCTCACCTTTCCTCTTCTTCCACTACAACCTCTTTTCCACCCTTAGTTTCTTTTTTATATCATCATAATAAAGTCAAATTATATCTATATCTTCTAAGTATATTCCTAACAAAGCACGTTTTTAAGAGTTAAACATAATTCTACCAAACATTCAAAGAACAATTAATTCCAATACTATACAAACTATTTGAGAAAATAGGGACAGAAGGTATACTGCCAAATTCCTTCTATGAGACCAATATGGTGCTGATAGCTAAACCAGGTAGGGTGAAAACAGAGAAAGAAAAGTATAGACCAATTTTCCTAATGAATATTGATGCAAAAATTTCAAATAAGATATTAGCAATGAGATTATAGAAAGCCATCTCCAGGATAGTACACTATGACCAAGTAGGATTTATACCAGGGATGCAGGGCTGGTTCAATATTAGGAAAACTATCAGCATAATTAATTATATTAATAACCAAACTAACAAAAACCATATGATTATCTCAATAGATGCAGAAAAAGCATTTGATAAAATCCAACACCCTTTCCTATTAAAAACACTAGAGTGTATAGGAATAAATGGGCTTTTCCTTAAAATGATCAGTAGCATCTATTTAAAACCATCAGCAAGCATCATATGTAATGGAAACAAACTAAAACCATTCCCAATAAGATCAGGAGTGAAACAAGGCTGCCCACTGTCACCATTACTATTTAATATTGTATTAGAAATGTTAGGTTTAGCAATAAGAGAAGAAAAAGAGATAAAAGGAATCAGAGTAGGTAATGAAGAAACCAAATTATCACTCTTTGCAGATGACATGGTGGTATACTTAGAGAACCCTAGAGACTCAACAAAAAAACTACTAGAAACAATTCACAATTTTAGCAAAGTGGCAGGATTCAAAATTAATCCACATAAATCATCAGCATTTTTATATATTACCAACAAAGTTCAGCAGCAAGAGATA
>JAJPUD010003864.1:0-121452 GCA_023553655.1 Myrmecobius fasciatus
AGAAAGAAAGAAAGAAAGAAAGAAAGAAAGAAAAAGAAAAAAAATAATTACATTATGAATTAAGACATTTTCCTTTTGAACTTGGGCAGCTCTATTTATCAAATTAGGCCAACCCTACTACAAACAAGAAGTCTTCCTTGGACTGTATAACAAAGACCACTAGATTTAGAGAATTTTGACTCAACTATTTATTACTTTAGTGACCCTAAATGAGTTACTTGATTCTGCTGGTCCTCATTTTACTCATCCAAAAAAAGTGAGAGAGTTGAATTAGATGATGTTTAATAATAATAATGACAATATCTACTTGGCTAAGCAAATAGAGTAGAAGACCTGAATTCAAATCCTATGAGTGTGTGTATATACACATACATATACAACTATATCCATAATTACACACACAATAGAGTAGAAGACTGAATTCAAATCATATGTGTGTGTATATACACACTTACATATACAAATATATCTATAATTACACACACACACACACATACACACAAAGGCTAATTATTATTCTTGGTGGTGGTGATAGTATAATATCACTTTTAACTCTAATTCATGAGTTTTTAACCTGTAATTTATGGATCCTTTTTTTAATGGATAAACGGGTAGATGGATAGATTTTTAAATTATATCTTTATTTTCACTAACTTCCAAGTGAAAGAGAGAAAAAGGGAGAGAGCAGAGGGCAGAAGAGAAGGAAGAGAAGAGATAGGGAGAGGAGGAATGGAGGGGAAGAGAGAAGGAAAAAAGAGGAAGAGAGTCAAGGGGAGAGAGAGAAAAAAGGAAAAGAAAAAGGAGGGGAAAAAGGAGGAAAGGAGAGGGCAAGGAAGGGAAGAGAGATCCAGACTGAAAGAAAAAAACAGACAGAGAGAATTAGGAGTTTCTTAGGCCACCTCTTTTTACAGATGAGAAAATTGAGATCCTGGGGAATAGAATAACTTGACCACCGTCACAGAGGTAGAAAACATCAGAGGTAGGATTTGAACCTGGGTCTTCTGACCAGTACCCTTTCTAGAATACCACTCTGCTTCCTATTCTGCAATATTTATATGACAATGGTATACTTCCAGAACCTTTTAAACAGAGATTAGAAAAATAGATGTCTGTGAGTCTTGTTTTCCCCTTTCACTAAAATATCTTCATCCAGAAGCCCAAGTTGATTTCTCCCATCCTAATAGACATGGATGATTAATGGTCTATTTGGTTATCTTGGAAGTTGTTGTGTCCCCAGTCACTGAAGGCAGAGCTAAAGGAACACCTGGATCCTGAGACAGCATTCTGAGACAATACCCTCCCCCTTTTTAGCATGCAATCAACAGGAACTGTGTGCAATGGACAATTCTAACTAGCATTTTTCATGGCTCGGTCAAGCTTTACATGTGCCCCAGAAAAGCAGCATGCAAAGGACCTTCAGATTAGCTCAAGACAAATTCATTTGAGGAAGAGACACAGAGGCCTGGACATATAGTAAGATTATAGTCCCCAGTATGGTGGGGGAAGGGAGGGAAGGGAAGTAGAGGAAGCCCCACAGCTGGAGAAGAGGAAGCCATATTCCTCTTGCTCCATCAAGGAGCACATTACACTATTAATTAGTTGTTTCTTGCTAACTAGGCTATTTCTATGTTACTGAGGGAATGTGATATCTGGCCCCTCCTAAATGTTGGTGCCCTGAGAAGAAAGCCCTGATCACCCCACCCTAGTGTTACCTGGTGGCAAACATCTTAAGGTACTCTTCTGGCATGTTTCAGGGATCACAGAGACAGTGAAATGTGCCCATGAAAGGGCAGTCCATCTCTTCATCGATTCCATCCTTCACGACCACCTGCAGAGCACAGCCTACTGGTGCAGTGACATGAATACCTTCAACAAGGGTTTGTGCCTTGATTGCAAGAAAGGTCGGTGTAACACCCTGGGCTACCACATCAGGAAGCAGCGGCAACAGAAAAGCAAAAAACTCTTCTTGGTCACACAAGCACACACCCCTTTCAAAGGTAAGTGTGAAGGCTCCAAGTCTGTTGTGAGTCTCCTTCAAGGATAGAGGACCTGACCTCCTTTGCTTTCCTTTCTGACTTAAGTCACAGATTGACCACCTCTTCCAAAGGTGTTAGTAATATTCAAACAAAAGTGGTTGGAAATCCAGTAGGTTCTTTAAATATCTTTTTGGGGAAGTGGGGGGAGAGGATGCGAACTGATCTCTTTTACCTTATAAATAAAACCTTTGCCTCAAAGCCCATTTGGATAAGATTCTTCTTATTGGTAGATATTAATTATTCAGCGCTTGGTGGGAAGAATGGCTAAAAGTCAGAAGAGATTCCAGTGTTGAGGGAGAAATGACACCATTCCAGGCTCTCTTCAGATCCCTGAAGGAAGAGAGAAACTGCAAAGAAGCCAATGTGATCATCATGTCAGCTCTTCTACAGATCAGCTTCTTCAGCATCTGTCTCTCCCTTCAGGGATCTGAAGAGAGTCTCTCAGAGCTGGAAGCCAGAAGAACAGTATCTCTTTTCTCACCATCTTTCACCAACTCTGCTCCTCACAAAGGCCTGAACATTAAATAATCAATATCTACCAATGAGAAGAGATCCACATAAGTGGGCATAGAGGAAAGGATTGCGTATATAAATACTACATGCAGATGTGCAGTGGAAAGTACGTAAAAGAATAAGAATCAAAAAATGTGAAATCTAATCCCAATTCCACAACTAATTCATTGTCAACCCACGCAAGTCATTCCATTTCTCCCACTAAGTTTTCTCATCTGTAAAATGGAGGGATTAGGCAAAATTCATCTCTAAACTCCTCTCTAGCTCTAATGATCTTTGTGGTGAGGAAAGCAATTTGTAAACCTTAAGGAATTTTATGTTAATTATATAAGCTATATAAGTTATATAAGCTATAACTACCCAAGTTATTAAACTTGTCTATATAAACTTTTAACTACATATTAGTAGTTACATATATTCTAGTCAGTAAAATTTTCATGGAATCATTTGCTTCCCTCCCACCCCACCCCCAACATCCAGCTTAACACATTCAGGCTCACTGCCAAGAGCTAAAAAAGCCCCAGTAACTCCTAGAACAAATCATGTGAGCCAACTTCATTTTTCAAAAAAGAAGCAAACTTTGTTCTCCTAACCAAACTTCCCCCAAGGGTTTAATCAGCTGATTTTGCCAGATATCATTATCTAAATGAGATGATTCCAACCTTATTCTTCAAATGCTCATCAGCTGAGTACTTACTGCAGGGTGACATACTCAATTCTGGTCCCTCTTTGGGTTGAAAAGGAAGAGCTGTAACATAACCTTGGACTAATACCAGAAGGGAAAGAAAGTAGGAGGAATGTGGTACTTAACAGGTAGGTTGAAATCTTACAGGATGAATAATCCTACATCTGTTTGCATCAACATTTCTGCCTTACCCACAGATCTAGTCAAGCTCACATCTTATTGCGTTGCTGACATTTTTAGATAACTTTATCAGTGGTAGGCATGGAGAATTGCATGATGATGGGAAAGGTTACAAATACCAAGTAAATTGCTTTTTAAACAAAGGATTCTTTTACCTGCCTGAACTTTAACTTCCTCTCCTGATTCCATCAGGAGCTAAACAATTCAAGTAATCACAGCAGTGCATCATGGGCTTAAAATTTCTGTGTCTCCAGAGTGCTTCAGACAGGGAGAGGCAGCCTGTTGAAAAAAAAGCAAGGCTGGTCCCTATGCTGGAATATCTATTCCTTAAGCATTTCATGACAAAATTTATAGTCTATGAACTATCCAACCTGCCAGCAAATGGCAGAAAAAGAGAAATGATGTAGACAAAAATGGAGAGGAAAAAGAATACATTTTTTAAAGATCCACAACATTTTTTTTAAAAAAAATTTTAAGATTGGGGCAATGCAGTAATGGTGGAAAGATTACCAGACTTGTAGCCTTAAGAGTTAGATTTGAGCCTCAGCTCATTTATAAGATATATGATTCTGAAAAAGTCACTTAATCCCCCTGCACCTCAGTTTCTTCATCTAATAAAATGGGTGTAATAATACTTTATACTACCTATCTCACAGGATTGTTGTCAAATGAAAGGCATGTCAAAGGATTTTTACATAAAATTATTATTCAATAGTTGTAGATTGGAAAAATTGTTATTATTTGGAAGTATATTTTGAAAGTTTCCCAAAGAAGGCTTGAGGTCATAGGCAAATAAAGTGTAAAATGGTGGATAACAGGGAGAATATCTTACTGTAATATCTAAGTGCCTTCTTTCTTCTTACACAATCACCACCTTAGACCAGCTCCTCTTTAATTTCTACCTGGACAATTGAAATAGTCTTCTAATTGCTATCCTCCAGTCCTTCCCCTCTCCAATCCATTGTCTACATAGCTGCCAAAATTATATTCCTAAAGTACAGCTCTGACCTACTCAAAAAATTTCATTGGTTCTCTATTAGCTCTAGGATTAAATACAAATGTCCCCATAAGGCAGGTAAAAGCCTTCATAACCTGGTTCCAACCTACAATAGTCAAAATGGCCTCCTTGAGGTTCTTCACACATGACATTCCAGTTCATATCTCATTGCCTATGCTCTAGATCTTCCCAGTGTCTATGATACATTTCTTCCTTTCCTCTGTCTCATTGCATCCCTTACTTTTTCCAAAGCTCAACTCAAACCCTACCTCCTCCATGAGGCTTTTCCTAAACTACACAACTATTAATGCTTTCCCCTCCAAAAAAATAAATAAATAAATAAATAAAATTACATTTAGTGCTTAGGTCCTTGATGGAATTAGAAGACGAAGTTAAATAATACATATTTACATTACAAGTTTGCATATTGCATAGATAAAGAATGGGAAAACTGGAAGACCTGACCTTAAGTCTTATCTTTAACTCTTAATGGCTGTATGACTCTGGGCAAGTTACTTTAGCTTCTCAAGGTTCTAAGACTATAAGTTGCAGAAAAGATGCTGACTGGTACTGGAAGAGGGAAGTTTCCTCATCCTATAATTAACCTTTTACCAATGAAATCACAGGGTCAGTACCTATCCAAATATATTTTGTATGGACTTATGGATTCATGCTGTTTCCCAAAAAAGAATATAAGTTCCCTGAGAATAGGGTCTCATTTTTGTCTTCCTATCCAGTGTCTAGGACATTGCTTTCCAGTCAGAATGAGAAGTGGAATTATCCTTCATCCTTCATCCCTTATCACAAGGTGGTGGGGTCAACATCAAGCTAGCCCTCAGGGTAATCAGTGGTATAACCCGGCAATTACAGTGACAATCCAGTCATCCAGTGATCTGAGTGGAAAGAAGCAAAGAGGGGATAGATAAGTAGGATCTAAAACTTGTCAGGGGAAATTGGCTCAAGAGAAATGATATATTCTCAAGAATGAAATTCTGAAAACACAAACAGGTGTGATTTCATTGAGAAGAAAGAGGGGGAACTACCTTAAGGGACTAAGATGGACTTTCTATTCTTCCCATGTATCCCATAACTATTTCTAGACACAAATGTAGAAATGTAAAAATATAAAATTATCAATCTTCTCACTCTCTCATATCATGTCTTTAGTATCCTTAGTTGCTATATTTAACCCAGTTTCACAAATGCCTAAGACTTAGTAAGTACAACCCAAAGTGAGCTAAGCACATTACTTCTAACTTCTCTTTAAGATGCTTTTAGGACAATCCCATTTCTACCAATTCTGAAATTGTCTTGCTTTACCAACAGAGTGCAATCTCTGGCCAGTAACACCAAACTGAAAAGACTCAGAGTACTGACCTGGTAGTAAATGTACTGTCTGAAGATCAGTTTAGCTAACTGAAAACATTCGTCAGAAGGTGATAAAAATTTTGGCCATTGAGACCTACTACAAAATGCTTTTCTATCTTGCGTAATTCCTTTTATTTCCAAAATGACCATCACAGAGACATACTTTCAAGTTGACTCCAAACCTTTAATGACTATGCTTCATATCTTATTAAAATACTCTGAAGCTACCTTACTCTTACCTAGTCCAGAGTTCTTCTTCTTGGTGATAAAGATAATATGAGTAACTTTATCAAATGTATAATTGGAGTCTAGATAAACCCTATGTAGCTTAACAACTCTGTCAAAAAAAAGGAAGCTAGTCTGACATGATCACTTCTTAATAAACTATACCAGCTATTAGTATTCACTGCCTTCTTTTCTAAGTATTTATAAACCATCCTTTTATTAATGCATTCTATAATTTTTCCAAGAATCTAAGTCAAAATATAAGGCAAAAAAAGGCCTAGAGTTTGAACAATCAATCCTTTATTCCTTTTTTAGAAAATCGAAACATTTGCCCTTTTCAATTTTTGTTTTCTCTCTCCTTTTCTCCAAGATATGAACTGTGGTACATCAATCATAATTCCTTCAATATTCTAGGATGTAATTTTTCATGACCTGATGACTTTAAATTCATTGAGAACATTTTAATATGAGCTCTTCCTTTACCTTCAGTCTTAAGTCTCTGATAACCATTTTGTTATGCTACCTAGTCCAAAGATCCTTCTCCTTAGAAAAGAGAAAAATAAAAAGAATTAAGCAGTTTTGCCGTTTCACAGTAATTCATTGGTCTCATTATTAGCAGTAGTAATAGCTCTTTAAAAAATTCTCCTCTTGCCCCCAACACAGATTTGTTTGTTTTTTTCAACTTTTTTTCCCCCTTAATTTTAATAGTAGCTCATTCGGTTCATTCTAGGCTTTGGCACTCCTGACACTAGTTACTAGACTATAATTGTTACACTTTTGCATTTATTTTTCATGGCCTGCCTTGATCCCATCTTCTACATATTTCTTTTTTTTTAAAATTCTGAGTTATCTAATGAATTCCGTAGGCCCATCTCAGTC
Organism: Myrmecobius fasciatus; assembly: GCA_023553655.1. Classification (NCBI taxonomy): domain Eukaryota; kingdom Metazoa; phylum Chordata; class Mammalia; order Dasyuromorphia; family Myrmecobiidae; genus Myrmecobius; species Myrmecobius fasciatus. The sequence continues at coordinate 6,884 of JAJPUD010003864.1, forward strand.
CCTTAAGATATTCCCCCTCTTTCTTCTCTCTTTTTTTAAATTTTTATTTTTTTATTAAAGCTTTTTATTTATAAAACATATGCATGGGTAATTTTTCAACACTGACCTGTGCAAAACCATCTGCTCCAAATTTTCCCCTCCTTCCCCTCACCCCTTCCCCTAGATGGCAGGTAGCCCAATACATGTTAAATATATTAAAAATATATGTTAAATCCAATATATGTATACATAGTTATACAGTTATCTTGCTGCACAAAAAAAAAAAAAAAATTGGCTCAAGAAGGAAGAAAAAACTGAGAAAGAAAACAAAATGCAAGCAAACAACAGTAAAAATACTGTGTTGTGATCCATACTTAGTTCCCATAGGCCTCTCTCTGGGTGTATATGGCTTTCTTCATCACTGAACAACTGGAACTGGTTTGAATCATCTCATTGTTGAGGAGAGCCACATCTATCAGAATTGATCATCATATAGTATTGTTGTTGCTGTATATAATGATCTCCTGGTTCTGCTCATTTCACTCAGCATCAGTTCATGCAAATCTCTCCAGGCCTCCCTGAAATCATCCTGCTGGTCGTTTCTTATAGAACAATAATATTCCATAACATTCACATACCATAATTTATTCAGCCACTCTCCAGTTGATGGGCAGCCATTCAGTTTCCAGTTTCTAGCCACTACAAAAAGGGCTGCCACAAACATTCTTGCACATGTGGGGCCCTTTCCCTCCTCTAAGATTTCTTTGGGATATAAGCCCAATAGAAATACTGCTGGGTCAAAGGGTATATACACAGTTTGATAACTATTTGAGCATAGTTCCAAATTGCTCTCCAGAATGGTTGGATCCGTTCACAGTTCCACCAACAATGTATCAGTGTCCCAGTTTTCCCACATCCCCTCCAACATTCATCTTTTCCTGTCATCTTAGCCAATCTGACAGGTGTGTAGTGGTATCTCAGAGTTGTCCCCTTCTTTCTTCTCAATGAAATCACATCTGTTTGTATTTTCAGAATTTCATTCTTGAGAACATATCATGTCTTGAGCTAATATTCCCCGCCAAGTTTTAAGATATTAGATCCTACTTATTCCCTCTTTAAACCTTTTGAAAAAAAAATGTTTTCCACAAATTTTAATGCATGTAAAACTATGTCTGGTTCTTTTCTTTCCTTTTTCATGAATTTCAAGACTGAATGGTCATTTCCTTTCATGGCTTACATATCTCTTTCAATAACCAGTTCATCTTTGTTTAATAATACATTCTAGAATTTTACTAGTAACCAAAATCAAGTTTACAGATCTACATCTTACAGAATTTACCCTATTTTCTTTCTCAGAAATGGGGATACATGCCCTTCTCCAGTTTTACAGTACTTTTTTTCACTCTCCACAATCTTTTAGAAATCACTGACAATTACTCAGCAATCACAACCCTTTGACTACTGTAGGATGTGTTGCAGACAGACCTGGTGAATCACAAACAGAATCATGTTTCTCCCTGTTGCTTTCCTATTTAAAAAAAAATTAAAAAGAAATTATGCTTAAGGCAAGTCACCTGTTGTGCTTTTGATAAAGATAGAGCTCTACAAAGTGTCTGGATAGAGTAATTTCTCCAATCACTACCATGTAATACCTCCATATCATTCATTCATTCATTCATTCAAGAAATATTAATTCCTTACTATGCTACAGCCATTGCACTTCATTGGAGAAATAAAGACAATCCATAACTAGAAAGTAGTTTACATTCTAGTGGAGAGAAACAATCCATATACAGATAAATAAATACAAAATATAGTCAAAGACCCTAGAAAATGAATTGATTGGGATAGTATTTTACATAAATTCTAGGAAGGATTTGCTGGGAGGCACCTCAAAGGAAGGTAGGAATTCTAAAATAGGTGGAGGTAAAGAAAGACTACATAATAAGTCTATGTTTTGCTTCCTGAAAATGTTGCCTAAATCCTTTGCCCTCACTATACACTAATGATTTTCTTTACATATATTTTGTATTTGCTTATCTCTATATATGGTAAACTATTTTTGTCTTTATATCCTAAGTACTTAAAGTTAAGTCCCTTGCATATTGTAGACATTTAATAGGTACTAGTTAAATTGGCATTAAAGTGGTATGATTGCTTCTGTTTTTCTTTACACCAGGACTTATTTAAGTGATTTCTGCCATGTTTCCCATCTTTGGTATCTGGATTTCCCCACAACAGTATAGCTTCTTTAAAAAGTGTTACTTCACTCTTTTTATCTCTTCTGTTCCTTTTGAACACTCTTCCAAAATCATATCCCTGTCAAGAATCTCATCCCATCAAAACTCAACAATATCTGTGAGATAATACACTTCTTTTGAATTAAGATCTGAAGCATGCCACACAGAAGAGACTATGGCAGGCAAATTTACATACTTGGTGTTCATAATAAAAATACCATGGGAAGCAGCAGAGTAAAAGAAAATGAGTTTGAGTTAGAGGACCAGGGTTCAAATTCTTCCTCTGCCATACTGGGTAAATGGCTTATCCTTTCTGGGCTTTAGAGTCTTCATCTGTAAAATGAGGGAGTTGGACTAGCCTGTAATGTCTTTTGTAGATCTAAGTCTATAATATAATCCCCAGTTCACACTGCTTACTATCTAGACTTTATATATTTGCATATATAAACATCTGAGTCAATACATTTTCCCCTACTGCCTCTCTTCTTGGATTTTGTCTCACATGAATTCCTGATTTTATCACCTGTTATTTTCCATCTTTTCTTATTCTTTTTTACTTTCCATGGTATTTGGCTTAGTGGATAAATTAGGTATTTCCTTTCTCCTTTCCTTTTTCAATTTAGAGCCAATTTAGAATCAGAATTCTGATCAGATTCAACTTAAATATGTATTTAGCTTTCACTAGACTCGATCCTTTGGTAAGAATATAGAATTCCAATATTTTAAGTCATGGTCCAGAAATTCAAACCCCATTCTTGGCCACCAACAAATTAGCTATTTGTTCACTTCTTAAGTCTACCTTTTTATTCAGAACCTCCTACTTCTAATCGGTAGCAGTGATTTTTTTTTTAAATTCCATATACCTTCCTAAAGACCTTTGTTTCTTGCCCAGAGCTTCATAATCCTCAGCAATGCTTTATAGTTTTAATATGTCACTACTATTTATTTCTCTGTGAATCGCCAGGAAGTAGTAGTGGTCTTCAACTTTTAAAAGTCTTGGAAAGATTTCTGTCACATACAAACCCCATTAAGACAGCAGATCTCTCTATTATTATATCAGTTTGATGATTAGTTGCCTTAGCAGCCCTCTGTAGGGATTCATCATTCAATTGTTCATTTCCTTTTCTTCTGACCATCACTGGATGGCTTTTTTTGATGAGATCTTTGGATCATTCATTATAGCATAAGAAACTGATTCTTCTTGAGAAGATGCAACAGTTCTTCTCCTCCTTTCCCCCCCCAAAAAAAATCCCTTTGTGAGAAGAGCTTTATTCCAATTTCTAAGCTTGAATGTTCAGTCGTCCTTCTTCCTCTCTTTCTCTGAGTCACATTTTTCTATTCTCCAAACTTCTGATCCTCTATCTCTTTAGTTCCCTTTTTTTCTTTGCCTTCTTCTTAAAGATTTCACATTTTTTAAAGGAAGACTTTATTCTCCCCAACAATAAGTAGATGAGAGATTCATTCATCCTTTTTGTTTCCTCTAAGACAGAGACTAGCTTACACTTTGTAAATAAATCATTGCTATTGGAAGAAACAGAAACAATGCACCCTCCCTTCAAGCTGTTACAAAATCCTCTTTGCTCTCTGTACTCCTTGGAATTGAGAACCTTGGATTTCTCTGATTGCCATTGATAACTCCCTTGTCAACCCTGAAGAGTAGCAGTCTTCCTGGATGCCATGTCTGTTTACTGTACTAGAGGCTGAATGAGAGGGAACTCTTGTTATTTATGGCAGGCTTCTTACTTTCACCCCCAGATATAATGATCAACTGCCTTGATTAGCAATTAGCACTTTCTTTCTACCTCGTAACAGAATCAGAAATGCTCTCTTTTAAATAGGAATTTATTACTAGCAAGGAAGGCCCTTTCCTTCAATATTGCATGGAACTCCTCTTGCCACTCACATTGATTCCTCTTGTGTTTCTCTAATCACTTCAATCCTTGTCTTAATTTAAGGTTTAATTTACTTATACTTGGTAATTTCAATGCAAAGATAAACCCAGGAGAAGATTGTGAAAATGGCATTGAAGAATACAGTTTGGAGTGAAGAAATAAAAAAAGCAAAAGTTTGTAACCATACAAAAAATACATGAAAAGTTTTGTTTTGTTTTTTTCCAAGAGAGTTATAGGGTATTGACATGACCAGCCAGAAAATCCTTGCCAAACAGAAAAACAAGACAGTGAAGAAGATCACCAGTACACAACTATTCATAAAACATATGGAAAAGGAATATAGGAAATTATAAATAGTTCACCTCACAAAATGGCAAAACTCAGTCAAGAGGAAAATGAACTCATAGAGAACTTGGCATTATATTCAGGAAAGTTAAATATCCTAAGAGCATCTATAGGAAACATTGGAATGAATAGAACAAATAGATATGAAATGGGACAGACATGTATTTTACAAGCAGCAAGAATGGTAACACCACATCTAGGGTCAACCATTGACCCATCTAAGGAAGTAGCAATGGTACTTAAGAAGATGAAGCTGGTAAAGGTAACCAGACCTGAATTACATACAGAGAAATTTTTATTGAAGAAAAAATTATTTTAAAGATATACAAGGATTCCCTAGCTGTGTGACTCTGGGCAAGTCACTTAACCTCAATTGCCTCAGCAAAAAATCAAAAACAAAAACAAAAACAAAAACAAAAAAAAAAGATATACAAGGATTGATTTTCAAAAATATGTCAAACTATGAGATTTTCAAAAAATAGAAAAATCATAAATAGTAATTTTTAACAACAACAAAAAAAAAAACTTGTAGCTACTGAACCCATATATCTGTTCTTTCTCATCACCACAAAATATTAATGAAATCCCATGTATCAAGTGTATCTCAGATGAAAAAAGGAGAAGGAAATAGGCATATTGTTTATAGACAATATTCCACACACAAGACTGATAAATATAGACAATATAAAATCTCACTATATTCACTATTAATTTCAAAAACATTATCTGATTCAGTTATAAAAAATGTAGCAATAAAGTTTCTCCTTAAACTAGGTATTTTTTGCCTTGATAAATCATACAAGATTCTATAACACTTAAAACCATAAAAACTAATTATGACAAGTTTGATAGTTCAATGCAGCTTTGAGTTTCAATATCAGAAAAGGCAAAAAAACAGTAGGACTATTTGGATGTCTAAGGTATTTGCCATTGTCATGGAGAATTTTGTGCAAGTGCAGACAAAAGGATTCCCTATTGATAGTAAAGGAGTAAATGTGTTTCTATTCATGAATGATGCTTGCAGCACTAAGAACTAGAATGCTAAAGGATTTCCTCAATGAGTTTCAAAGCCATACAAAAGAAGGTCTAGACATCCATATGGAAAAATAAAATGAATGAAAAGCACAAATTACCGAGATTATAATTTGAAGTTGAAAAAAAACAAAAACAAAAAACAAATCTTATCCCTTACTTTCAAAGACATATAAAGTGTCAAAAATTATTAGCATTGACACTCACTAGTTTGTCCATTTATCTCAGACATTATCTGTATACATATGTATACAAAGAATGAGCTATACCAGAATTTAAAAGAAAGAGGTTAGATTGGAATTTGGAGGAAACTGCAGTACTTTTAAGTGGTTCAGTGGTATATGATGCATCCAAAAGTCTTTAAAATACATATATATATCATGTTCCCCATGAATAGAGAATGCTGAACAAATTTTAGTATAAGGAGATAGAATATTATTGGTCCAAAAAGAACAATGAACATAAACCATACTGATAAACACAGAAAATCTTATATGAAATAATACTCAGTAAACAAAGGAATAATGTACATGTATAAAACAATGTAAATAAAGCTAACAAGAAAAGGCAATAAAACACAAGTAAAATATGATGAATAATGTTGGTACCAGACTATTAAAATTAAAACACATCTTTCCTTTCTGTTATTATTAGTAAACTATAAAAGTGCAATGTGACATCAGTTCCATTTACTCTAGTACTTTTATTAAACTATATTAGGAGAAATAATTATCATTATCCTAATAACTAACATTTGTACTATGCTTTAAGGTGTGCAGAGTACATTAAATATGTCATTCATTTGATTCTCACAACAATCTTAAAAAGTACATACTATTGGGGCAGCTAGGTGGTGCAATGGATAGAGTACCAGCTCTAAAGTCAGGAGGACCTGAGTTCAAATGTGAATCTCAGACACTTAACATTCCCTAGCTGTGTGACCCTGGGTAAGTCACTTAACCTCAACTGCTTCAGCAAAAAGCAAAAAAAAAAAAAAAAAAGAGAGAGAGTACATACTATTATCCCCATTTTATAGATGAGGAAACTGAAGCAAATAAAATAACACAGGGTCACACAGCTAGTAATTGTCTGGAAATAGATTTGAACTCAGGTCTTTTTGACACCAGGTTCAGCCCTCAATTCATACTACTAGCTAACTGCTTATAGAATATACTTTTATGAAGAGAGAAATTATTGGGAAGCATCCATTTTGCCCTCTCCCTCAAAATAAAAAATTATCAATTTTTAATAAATAATTTTTATAACTAATACATTAAAAAGCCCTTTATTGATAATCTCCACTGTGAGACTTTTTTATAAATCCTAAAAATAAAATGCACTAATAAATAAAATAAAAAATAATGCACTAATAAATCATTTTTATTGAAATATTTTGGGGTTTTTTACATCACTAAGTTTTCTCCAATGTCCTTCCCAGAGAGTCATGAAAAATAAGAAAACATCAGCAAATTTGATCAATATATTAAAAATGTCTAAAAATAGGTATAATGTACCATACCTGTGGATCGCTCACTTCCTCAAAGGGAATTATCCATGGGAGCTTTTTTGTAAGCTCCTTTAAAGTAAGAATTTTTTGCCTTTTTTTGCATCTCCAGCACTTAGAACACTTAATAAACATCGACTGATTAATTCTTAAAGTTCATATTTTTAACAGTAATTCTCCCAGCAATGGCATAGCACTGTGAATTTTGAAACAAAATAATAACAGAAGAGTTAAAATTGCAAGGACAAAGGAAAGCTCTGTGGCAGGCATAAGTAGGCTATGACATATTATCAACAACAGGCTACATGTAAAGAAATAGTGAAAAAAGAGATCACTGAGGATGTGTCTGACCAAAAAAAGGGAGATGAGCTGCTCACACTATCAGAGGGGAAACCTTAAAAATGTTAAAGGAATCAAAGACAGTCCTCTAAGATTCTAGAAAGATCCTTCTTTCCTTATGGAAAGAGATAAACAAAAAATCAGATGAGATGAAAAACTATGTAGTGATTCCAATCTATAGGCCTTGAAAAAATGCTTTTCTGCCTCAAAATCAACTTAGCAAACAAGTGTGGAAAATTTATAGTCTACATTTGTAACATTATTTTCATTTATATCAATCCATCCACTCTAAGTAGATACTCAGGAAACAAAATAGGTAAAATTAGTATTCCTTACCACTTGTCTGCATATATCATTATTTTTCCATGGCAATTGTGTAAGGAACTATTTACAAGACTGAATTAACTATACTTGTTTCTTCCTGAGATTCTTAGTCACAATTTGTAAGAAACACCACTGGTCCCCTGCAATGCTTCATCATCAGTTAGCATTGATGATAAAGCACCTGTTCCAGGTTCTGTGAGGAATTTTGTTCTGTGAGGAAACACAGAAGAGAATTCACTACCCCTGCCTCTTGAAGTATACAAATCTCATATCTCCAGCCAGGTTTATAATTCTTAACCATCACTTTCTTTTTTTCTTTTCTTTTTCTTTTTTCTTTCTTTTTTTTTTTTTTTTGACCATCACTTTCCAAAGTCATCATAATTGAATTTTTACCTTTTCTAACTTCAAATTCATCCCCATCCAGTTACACTCATTGAGAGGTACTTTTCCAGGCAAAAGTATCTCACTCCTTCAAGAGCCCAATTTAAGCTCTCAATTTCTAGGAAAAGATATAACCCAACACAATTCCAGCATTTTCTTCCACACCCAAGTTTTCATTTAGGTGAAGAATTGAGGGAGAAATAATTCTTTTCCACATTCTTACCTGAATTCAAAAAACTTATATCATTTAGGATGGTTAGCTGCCTCCAAAATGCCTCAGGATAGAGCCTGCAATCCCAGTGAGAAATCTTCTAAAACTGAAATATTAGAGAGCAGGAAGAAAGTATGGAATGAAAACTATTACCTATCTTTAAATGCCTTATTGATTTCAGTCTAATTTAGGAATAGATACACTAGCTTCTAGCTCACAAACATTTTGAAAAACATATTGAAGATGACAGAAAATAAATGTTATATACTGGATAACTTGGATAATAGTAATTCCTCACATTTATATTTCATGTTTAAGTTTTACAAAGCAGTTTTTTTTGAGCCCGATTTTCTTTCTTGCTCAGGCCAGAAGTGCAGTGACCAGTCATGAACTGATTTCACTCTTCACTGGAACAAAAACTTTCACCTGCCTGCTATGTTAGCAGCCTGGTGACCCCTCATTTTGGGGTCTCACTATATTGTAGCCATGGACACCTGATTAGCTTAGCAAACTACAATTCATAATCCCAGAGCCCAAATGAAATACCAACCTTAGTCTTGACAGTAGCAGGGATTACAGCTAGAAACCAGAAGTAGCTGAGTAGTGTAAGGAATAGAGCTCTCTGTCCAGAGTCAGAAATATTTGAATTCAAATCCAGCTTCTAAAATACTCACTAGCTGTATGACTCTATGGAAGTCACTTAATAACTGCTGTTTGCTTCAGTTTTCTCAACTGTAAAATGGGAATAAGAATAGCACCCAAGACTAATAATTGTAAAATGCTTAGTATCCTGGTACATAGCTGGCCCTTAACAATGCTTGTTTGCTTTCTCTCTTCCTACTCTAAAGTGCTTTTCCCATAATGCTCTGAGGTAGTTCATTTTAAAGATGAGAAAACAGAAAGTTAAAAAGGGTAAGTGACATTGATATCCTAGAGGTAATAAGAAGTATATCTGGGATGTCACTCATATTTTCTGACTCCAAGACCAGAGCTCATTCCAAGATAAAGTACTATGTTCCTTTTACTGAGTGTCTTTACAAAGTGTCTTAAGGCATGACCAGAATTTTCCACATCAGGAAAAGTAATTTCATAAGCATGAAATTAGATGCATGCATCAGAATTCTCCATCCACAGCAGGTTTATGAGTTAAATACACTTCCTGACAGTAAATAGAGAAATCTTCAATGGCATATTTAGGAACAAGTACTCAGGAGACAGGTGGTATTTAGTCAGGGTTGTCTTCTATGTCGGTCCTTTCCAAACTTGGAGCTTCATAAAATCTTGCCTTCCTCTGCTTTTGTCTTTCTGAAATGAAACACATTAATCTTCTTAGTCTGATTTCTCAATGGCTGTTTATAAGACTGAATCAGCTTCAGAAGTACAAAATGGATGGGGTATCAGTATTCGACATTTTCCCTAGAAAAGTTCTGGGGAAATTAGTGGATTGCCAGTACATCATAAGTCAACATATTATGGAGGTGAACAAAGCTAAAGTCAACTTAGCTTGCCTTAAACAGAAACATAGCCAACAGGAAAAAGGAAGTGAGAGTCTCACAGTAGTCTATGCTGAGCAGATCACATATATCACATGCTTTCAACTTTGGAAGGAGGATCACATTTTAGGAAACAAATTGATGATCTGGAGAGAGTCCCAAGGAAGACAATTTGGATAGTAATGAAGACCTCAAGTTCCTGCTAAATGAAGATTTTTTTTTTTTTTTTTTTTTTAAGCATAGAGGAAATAATATGAGGGAACCATGACTTGTGTCTTCATGTATTTGAAGAGCTTCATCGGGTCAGAACCAATGTTAAATTTACAAAGAGGTAGATTTAGGCTGTTTATTTGATGTTGGCTCACCTTTTAGATTCTACACACTTTTTGAGAACAGGGATCAGTTTGGTTTTGGTTTTGTAAAGCCTTTTTTGTTTCCCCAGCACTTAGCACAGTGCCTGGCACGTAGTAGGTGCTTAATATATGCATGTAAACTAACAAAAGGAAAACTTCCTAACAAATTTTTTTTTAAGATGTTTTTCAGTCATGTCAAATTCTGTGACCTCATTTGGGATTTTGTTGGCAAAGATACTGGAGTGATTTGCCATTTCCTTCTCCAAATCAATTAATCAAACAGGATTAAGTGACTCGCCAGTGTCACACAGCTAGTTAAGTATCTGAGCCAGATTTGAACTCAGGAAGATGAGTTTTAATGACTGCAGGTCCAGCATCTTATCCACTGAGCCACCTAGCTGTCCTCCTAATAATTAAAGCAATTCAAAAATAAAATAGATAAGGCTCCCTTCACTTGAGCTCTTAGCAAAGGCTACATGGCCACTTGGCTTCTCTGGCTTCCTTCGAGTCTTAGTTTAAGTCCCACTTCTACAAAAGGACATTCTCAGTCCTTAATGTAAGTGCCTTCCCCCAGATATGATTTTTAATTTGTTCTGTTTGTATCTTGTTCATAAATAGCTGATTCCATATTGAAATTCCTGTTGTACTGTGAGCTTCTTGAGAAAAGGGACCTTTTTTTTTTTTTTTTTTTTTTTTGGCCTTTCTTCATATTCCTAGAACTAAGCACAATGCCCAATATGTAGTATGTATTTGGTATGTGACTTGACTTCAAGTACTGGTTGAACTAGATGGCCTTTTAAATTATTTAAATTATTTTTTAAAATTTATTTTTAACACACATTGCTTATTGAATTATGTTGGGAGAGAAAAATCAGAGTAAAAAGAAAAAAGCATGGGAGAAATTAAAAAAAAAGAAAAAAGAAGTGAATATAGCATGTGTTGATTTACATTCAATCTTCTTAGTTCTTTTTTTGGATGCAGATATTTTCTACTTTTAAGGATCTGAAATTCTATGAAAGGCAATGATTAATATGACTATCACAGTGAGGAAAAGTCACATCAACTTCTACAATATCTAAGGGTCTAAATGTGTGGAAGCACCTGATTGTTAAATTCCATAATCTACAAAATCAATCAGAAGCAGAATAACTCTAATATCTCCAACCATAGCAGTAATGCCAAGGTAATACAATTCTGTTTAGTTTTGTATTGATTATAACATCTACATTCTTAACAAGCACATATATATATATATATATATGTTTATATATATGTGTGTGTATATACCAAAAAAATTATATAAAGGAAGGTCAAATTCTCACATACATCTTAATGAATTAGTTTGGTAATCAAGATAGAACTTGATAGTTTCTTGTGATAGTTTCACAAGTGGTGATTCCTCATTCCACTATTCTAACAAAGGAAAATCATCAAGGACAATCAGAGAAAGTCTGTTCTTCAACTAGATGCCTCATGCTTGGTTCACTATAAACAGGGTGAATGTGCAACAGGAGCAGCAACAACAAAAAACAAGGAAAATTAATAGTTAAGTAAAACAAAGCAGCTTTGTCAATTACTACCCACTTCATTTTCACTGACTAGGGAACTTTTGCAAATGTTCAAGCCTACTTCTCAGGGTAATGGCTGCTTGAAAAGGACTGCATTTGGATACTTTTAAGAGGGCACATAAGTTAAGAGCTTTTAACTTTTTAGATGCTTTCATATAAGGGATGGATTGTTCTGGATATGAGGTAGCAATCTAATTCTACTAGCCCTCCCAAGACATCCTTGGAACTAGGGTTATTTACCTGTTATGGGATTGTCAATTAACCCCTGGAGTTGTTGTTGTTTGTTCTCAAAAAGGACCAAGACCTCAAAGAAGAGAGTTAATTGCTTGCAAATAAATTAGATTGAAGTGAGGTAGGGCTATGCAAAGTCACCAGCCATACTCTCTCCTTGGGAGCTATCTGAGTCCAGTGGAAAGACATGGATTAGGATGACTGAAGAAGCCTCCCCCCTCCCAATCCCTACCCCTGAAGAGGCAGCATTTTCCCAAAAGAACAGTATACAAGGTTTATTTGGTTTTAGGGAGTGAAGAATAGGGTAGGGATTGGGGCAAAAGTTGATTGGTCAAGATCTCTGTGGCAGTTTCCAGGCTGATCTGGTACAATAATCCTTTTACCCAGTTTCAGAATTAGGGGCTTCTTCATAGCAGAATGATGGGAGTGGAAGGATGGACTAGGCTGTTTTTCAGAACAGACACGATGGCATGTTACTTATCCCAAAGGGACCTAATTGTCTATTCCATCTTATGGATGAAAAGGGATCCTCTCCACATCATCAGTAGGATGGTACAATGGGTAGAGCTCATGGGGTTTGCCATGAGCAAGTCACTTAATCCTGTTTGCCTCAGTTTCCTCATCTGTAAAATGATCTGGATAAGGACATGGCAAACCATTCCAGACTCTGCCAAGAAAATCCCAAATGGTGTCATGAAGAACCAGATATGATTAAAACAACTCAATAACAACAGCCATATCATTACTGACAAACGGTTACACAGCTTCCATTCAGAGGTCTTGGAAATAATACTTCTCTGATACTTCAGTGGGTCTTCAAGCTCATCATAGTGGTTTTCCCCTCCCATGATTAAAAAAATCCAACAATAGCAACAGTTGGCATTTTGAGAACACTTTAAGATCTTCAAAGTGCTTTACCTACATCATTCCATTTGAATCTCATACTCAAGCAATGAGGTGGGTGATACACATTTTTACAGATGAGGAAAGACTTGCAAATCCTCACAGAGATATAAAGCACAAAGGCTTGGAATCCGGGTCAATCTTCTTGAATCCACACCCAGAATTCTTTCTCATTGTCTCTTGAAGCAGCTTTGCTCTAAATGTCTTTCAAAGAAAGGCCATCTGGATCTATTGAGGCAATTCTCTTTGAAGGCACTTTGAGAAAAAAGAGATATACAAGAAGCTTAAATAGATAGGGAGTGAGAAAGAAGTTTATGTTCAGTGTTATTTAATAGTGTGTGGGACAGTGACCGCTAACAAAATAATTCAAATTAGACATTTCTCAGAGCCAGAGCAGAAAGCCGTTTATTCAATTTCTGCAGAAAAAAGGTGTCACCTCCATTAGCACAGTACTTAAAACAATTTTTACTCCACCCTGGGCTCCAGCTGTCCCTGACTTATCTGGGCTCACAACCCATCCCAGGAATCTACTCCACCCTCCAGATACAAGAACCCTGGGACTATAGATTACAAAGCAGTTTGTGCAAGATTAAGCAAGAGTACAAACAAAGGGGATTTTTCTTGGAACTGTAGCCCCAAGCATGGCAGGGTTCAGTTTTCTGAGAAAGCCTCTAGTGGACCCTGCATAATCCCTCTTCTTTTTGACCATCTGAGGACTTCTCACATCAATGCCTAGGCAATTTTTCAACTTCTATATCTATCACACCTTCAGGACTTCCCCTATCTTCTTGACTTATGGGATCCTACGCCTGATTCCCCATTAATTGGATGTTACAGAAGTTAGAGGAAATGAATCTCCACCTTTTATTACACAGCCAGTCCCTGCTCCAAAGAGTTTACATTCTTTTGGGAGAAAATAAACTCCACCCTTGATTATTCTTTGATGTCCTTGTGAGTTTGTTTTCTAATTAAAGTTTCATTTCTCCAATTTAATTTTCATAACTGTGAAAAAACAAATGCCCAGCCATTCCTCACAATCCCACTTTTTTTCTTTTTTAATAATTTAGTTTTCATATCCTTTTCTAACCCCTCATATTTGGCTAATATATTTTTTTACATACCACTTCATAAAAGTCTATTAACCCTTGCACAGATCTCCTGACATAGGATGGATAATTAATCCCTGAATTCTCTGCTAATTCTTCTGATAGGGCTGTACTAGGAGTGAAATTTCCAATTGTAATACATGTTCCTCCTCTTCCTGCCAATAACCTTTCTAGAGTCATTTTATTTTCCCATGCCATTCCGCTACTTGCATCTAACTATTCTGTTATTCCTTTCACTGTTTAGTAGCATTTAACTATTCTATTATTCCCTTCACTGTTTCTCTGGTGTGATTTATACAACAATATTTACTCACCAGACTAGGAATGACCTAAACTCAGAGCTAGATTCTTGACTCAATTCTTCCTGATTCTGTCTTTCTTACTTCTTTGAATGCCAAGGTAAAAGGAATAACCAATTGGATGGGCACAAAGGTGCCTACTCAGTTCCCAGGCAAGGCAGGTTTAAGAGTGTTACTTCCACCCAAGGTTTGCTTGGAGTATGGTCATGTGAAAAATTGCCAGAGCTTCTCTCAGTTACATCCCAGACTCGGGTACATCTAGGGTACAGTTCCTAGATTTTGGAACCTTTCATCCTGCCATGAGAGGGAAGCTGATTAATCTCCAGAGGTAAGGGACTAATATAAAGCTTTGCAATTCTCCCCATGGAATGTTATTTTGGGAACAGCAGGAAATCATGCTTGTGTTTTTCCATACCTAAAAGGAATGGTACTATCTGGACATGTAGCACAGACCTAGAAATTGCTTTTTGTTCAGACTTGTTTTATAGAATACTTTACCAATTCTATCCAGGCATTGGTGTCTATCATTTGCCTTAATTCCTTAACTTGATTCCAAATGTTCCTAAGAGATTAATACCTATTACATGTATAACCAACTTACTCTTTGATCTGCATTTTCTAAATATCTAGTCCTTGTAGCAAACCAAACATTATTCCAAATTGGACAGGCAGTTCCATAAAAACTCTATTAGGACACAATTGTACCTACTTGTCAAGGCTAGTCAAGCCTCTACAATTCTATAATATGACAAGCATCAAATTGAATTATTTATGATATATCCTTTCCCAGTAATATTAACCTAAACCTTAACCCAATGTCCCCATCTTAAACTCCAGATACTATTGCAGCAGGAGAGATAGCATTAACCTCTGCCCTCCTTACACAGAACCCACTTAGACACTGACCAACCAGTTCCTGTTTCTTCCCAAATAAATTGGGCCCAAAGTCTTTTAGGATATGGGCTGATGATCTCATCTTCTGAAATTACTTCCTGCTGAGAATAGATGCTGAGCTGAGTCCCATTCGAAGAGACTTGAGCTGATTGAAGAGCCAGTGGGTTGACTTACACCCCCTAAGCTGATTAATACAGCTGTTTAGTGCTGGTCACTTGAAAGTGAGTTGGTCAAAGTCTAGGGGGAAAAAACCTAAGAGAAGTAGAGAGAGAGAACAAATACAAAGAGCAGAACATTCATTCTTGCTTATACTTTATCCTGAAGATTCTGTAAATAGGTATCATCTCCTTTTTTATTGTGTAAAACCTTTGCCTGTGTGTGTGTGTAATTTTTCTTAGACAAATATCCTTATAACTCTGAACAGGTTTCAGGAGAAGGGGGTTCAATGGCACTTTCAGGGGTCACCTGGGCTCCTACTTTGAGACCAGCGAAAATAGGTTTCACAAGAGCCTTTGTAGCTTGTTGTAGGCTTTAAGAAGTTCCACTGGCTTGGCTCTGGGATTAGAAGTTGGCCTGAAGGTGTTTAAAAACCTCTCAGATTTCTATAAGTTTTTTCATTGATGTAATAAAACATTCCATAAATCACATCCCTCTAAGAAAACCTCAATAACTAAAATCCTCTTATTTAATTATAAGAAATAATGATTACATATTTTCAGATTGAAAACAGCAAAATATTACATACTTGATTTGTGCGCCTATGGCTTCTACTGATAATCTGATTATAGAAATCTGCTATAAAAGGAAAAAAGTAGGGGCATGATTATAATAGCATCAAAACTGGTTTTTCAGGGCCCCAATCTCAGGGCACAGTTTGACAACCAATCGTGTAGTAACAATCCCACTTTAGTCAATTCAGCTCTCAAATTGTGAGTTGCTAACTTAATAATTCATCAGATAATCATTCCCAAATTCAAAACTTAAATCAGTAACAGTTGTAATCCCAAGAGATTTCATCTCTACAGCAAGATTCACTAATCAGGTTTAAAATCCTAAACTATCTATCCCATGTGCCAAGAGCAAGAAAGCTATAGATCATATTCATTAAGCAATGAGACCATGATGCACTTAATAAATATTAGATAATTTGCTGAATGGGTTTCAAAATAACCACTGTCAGAGAATTTGCAGTTAACTAGAAACCCTTTCCATTATTAATTATTAAAACTCCTTTCTATGTTCTCCCACTCTATTTAATATTTATCATTCTTGGTGTTTATTTTATCCTCCATTTTTGAGTCCTAGAACCATTTCTTTTGGCACCAGCGAAAACAGCCTACTCCTCTCTGCAAGAACCTATCACATCAATAATTCTTAACAATTTTAGGTTTCAATATTATGACAATAACCCCAAATAACTTAATTAACAATTTCACAATTTTCATAAGTGATAGTCAAGTAAGCATAACATAGAACTTCATGTAATTTAGTCAAGTTTCCAATTTTAACATACATACTAATTAAGAAAAAAAACATTTTAAAAATCAATATTTTAGCTTGTGAAATTCTAACTGGATGTTCCAATTCAGTCTATCAATTGCTTTTGCAAATCAATCTTTCTTGTCCCTTGTTTTTAAAACCATCTTTTTTTTTTTTTTTTTTTAAATATCTAAATAACAGGGGTAGCTAGGTGGCGCAGTGAATAGAGCACCAGCCCTGAAGTCAGGAGGACCTGAGTTCAAATTTGATCTCAGACACTAAACATTCCCTAGCTGTGTGACCCTGGGCAAGTCACTTAACTCCAATTGCCTCAGCAAAAAACAAAAAACAAAAAATAAATAAATAAATAAATAAATATCTAAATAACTTCGGGCCTAATTTCATAAAACTAATACATATGTCCAGCAGAGCTGACTAATTTTAAAGCATAGCCCAGAATTTTTACAAATTACTCAATGTACAATTTAGAAAGTGGCATATGTTATCTATTTAGGTGATACAAACATGTGACCTCTTTAGATAAGTTACCAGAGAATGCTTAAATTTAATTTAATTATTTAATTTATTATTTTTATTAAATTTTATTATTAAATTATTAAATTTTTATTGTTAAATTATTAAATTAATTTAATAATCATTTATCCAACTTAAATCAAATACAGATTTAAAGTTCTAATAGCAATATAACAATATTAATGCACACATTTCTAAAATATTTTCCCCAGATGCATCAATTGAAAGTAATTCTATCATATACCATTTAAATTTAAAACCACAGTAATTTAGGTAACATTTTTGGGAGAAAACTCCTCTTTCCCCTCAAAAACCTCCATTCTTCTAGACTGCCCAAAATCTCTGAAATGGCAATAAGCTATTTAAAATCTGAGATGGAGACACAGACCCCTGGAAGCAAAATGGCAATGGCTCCTATTCCCCCACCTAAATTTTATACTCTTCCCTATGTGGACTGCTGTCCCAAAGCCACATGGAGATACACCACAGCCCTTCACAGAATCCAGAGTCCTCTGAGAAGTTGGGCTTCTGGGGGTTAGGAACATAGGGACTCATCTAGATAGAAACTGAAGCTGACTATAAAGTATAGGGGTTTTGAGGGAGCCTATCATTCTCCGGAGAGGCTGGACTTGATGTAAATCTACACACAGTAGCACTGGTCAATTCCCAGTCCCTTCCAAGAAGAGAAGCTTGAAAGCTTAAGAAAAATTCAGATTACTTTGCATCAAGATGAGCAAAACAAGCACTCTTAAATCCCCAAATGGTCATTTCTTTTACTTTGTAATTCAGCTGACTGAGAAAAACACTGAACACAAAACACAGACTCACACACACTGCTTTTTAAATGAATTTTAATGAATTTAACTTTTGACATACCCAGTGCTCAAAGGATCCATACTTAGGCCAAATAGTACCTCCTCCTAGTTTACACCTAGGGAACTCATCCCAATTTTCAAATTGCTTCTTAGGTTCACGTTCCTATTTATTACTGAATGCCAATTATGAAGGGGTCATTCTCTTCCTTCAGTCATCCAGAAGGGCTTACTAAGTGTTGCCCCTTTCACTGGATCATTATCTCTAATAATTCCAGGGCCTCTGTTCAGCTAGGTTTGCTAAGCACTGTACCTTTCAGGACTCCCTTTCAGCTTTTATGCCGAGCTGTATGTATACACTTGCATGGCTATTCCTTCCACCACCAGTCAGGTTTTTCCTCTTTTAGTCTGTCGGAGCTTCTTCTGGTTTCTGCTCTGGTGAGTCCATCTCTTTGGGGCTCTTACTTTTCCCACAATGGATCTCCCCCATCAAGTCCAAAGACTATGAGAGCTGCCTTTGGGAATGACAGAGTCACCAGTAAGAAAGCACAATCTCAGATCAGCCCCCAGAAAACTGTGTGGGACAGTGACCCCTAACACAAAATAATTTAAATAGCTGTTTCTCAGAGCCAGAGCAGAAAGCAGCTTATTCAATTTCTACAGAAAAAGGGCATCACCTCCATTAGCTTAGTCTAATGGAGTGAGGCAAAGGACAGGCCACAGAGAATGATTTTTATACCTTAAAACAATTTTTATCTCATCTTGGGCTCCAGCTGTCCCTGTGGCAAGGCTCAGAGACTATCACAGGAATCTATTTTACCCTTGGTGTAAAACAACAGGGGTACTATAGATTATAAAGTGGTTTGTGTGAGATAGCAAGGGTACAGGCAAAAGGGGTTTTCCTGGAACTGTAGCCCCAAACTATGGCAGGGGTCAGTTCTCTGAGAAGACCTCATATTGATCCCACATAATAGGATTATAGGGCAAGAGTTGGAAGAGATCTCAATCTAGCCCAAACCCTCTTCTAATAAGTGACAAAACTGAGGGACTGTGAGGTTATATGACTTGCCTCAGATCACGAAGAGAATAAATGACTAAACTGAGATCTGAACTCAAGTTCTCTAATTCCAAATTCAGGTCTTTTCCATTGCAACCTGACTCTCTGATACTGTACTAACCCATTTTTGTCACTACATGTAAAATAATGAAATTTTAATTTTAGAAAAAGTTCCCCCAAGGGCCCAGAAAAAGACTTGGAGATGAATCTAAAAATGCTTGGAGGCTAAAGGGAATAACACTGGAGAACCCAATGACACTGGAGAAATTTATGAGCCAGTGTAATCTCTACATCTCTCTCTAGATGCTAGGATTCTTGTAAAATGAACCTTCAAGGTCATATTTGTGTCATCCCAGGCTTGAGAGCTTGGTAGAAAGCCCCTTTGTGCTCTCTCTCTTTGGTTAATAGCAGAGGCTTGCTATCATATTTTCCTGAAGACAAGAAACCAGTATGGTCACCAGTCTGTTAAAGACCCAGGGCAAGATGCCAGTTAGTATAGTCTCACTGGACATTCCCTTAATTGCTATACAGATACAGGAAAAAAAAAAAAAACCAAACAAACCCTTTCCCTTCCTCTAGACATAGGTGACAACTATCCATTCCCATGACATTTCAATTCTAGATAAATGAGCTATTATTGTAAACTGAATCACACAAGTTAAAAAAAAAAAAAAATCCTTTCCTGCCTCTAACACCTAGTTTCTTCTTCATAAAAACCTGTTTTAAATCAATTCCAACTTGGGTCACGTGCAGATAACCTGAACATAAGTTGATTTTCATTCAAAGTCCTGACTAGTGATCAATTTGATGTTTGCCAAAATTGGAATATCTGGAAATGCTTTGGTCACTATAATCCACCTTCTCTCATTCCCATGATCTAAAATTTCACTTTGTGGCCAGAGGCATTTCAGTTCCAAGAATGAGTATCCTTTATTTCAAGAAAATGCCAGCTCCAGGCAAAGAATATGATCTCATGCCTGCCATTTTCATGAAAGGAATTCAATATGCTGAACAAAGATCCCTTTTAATGTCTGAAAGAGAGTTTTATCAAAACCTAAAATCCCTATCTGATGATTTTGAGTCATTCTCAGGGAGATAGCCAGAGGTGAGGAAACACCAAGGGAAACTAAATATTCTCTTTTCATAAATCCCATAACCTAGTGAGAACATTTGGCTGCTTTCTAAATAATCACTTGATCTTCGTTGTCACTTCTGCCTTCCTCAAACAGGTATAAGGGCACAGATACCTGTGTAGGGTCTCCTGTGCTCCTGGACAGTTCCTTAGTGAATCAAATCTTAAGCAATTTAACTTCTGTGCTTCAGACAAAGTATGCTTTGTTTCATCCAGGTTTGATGGACCATTTTATGTTTTTCATTTTTAGGACCTGAAATAACCTCTCTACAGCTAAGAAGGATATCATGTTCTCATTCCTAGGATGAAAAAAAGCATTTATCCTGACACATTTTTTAAAAGTTCTCTAGTAAATGTAATGTGAGGCAAAGGGATGACAAAGGTCACACAGACATGCTTTTTCTTATTCTTTCAGTTAGCCTGTTTAGAGCTAAAAACAAAAATCCACTTACCACAGGTGTGACTCACTAACAAGCAAAAAAACCAATATAAAACTAAATTTACAAAATAAGTAATTCTCATTGTAAAGGGATTTTTCACACACTAAAAAAAAAAAAAGTATTCATTGCTAAGTTTCTCTAAATAGTGAAGTACTCAATTCCAACTAAAATTGGACTTGACCTAACAAAAATTCAATATGCACACATTTTTTCAAAAACATACCTCATACGGCATAGCTGCATTTCTTTATATTATTTATACACTTTATATATAAATACACTTTCTTTTCAATATGGCATGTAACAGAAATTTATGTGTATCTCATTTCCCACAATCCTCTAGGAATAATTTCATTTTGGTAGTTCTCTTTCCCTCCCCACCTCCACCCCAGCAAAAAAAAATAAATAAATAAAATGTTGCTCTTCAAGAATAGTCATTGTTTGGTTTTCATTCTTTCTTCTTGTGCCTGCTGTTGCAGAAGAAAGGAAGAAAAACATCTTCAGTAAAACAGCATTAAACATTTATCCACACTTAGGAACCAGACATTCAGTGGGCAGAGGATGTTACAGCAAGGTTGCAGAAGAATATATATTTTTACTTGCTTAGAATTATAAAGCACTTTTATCACAGAGAACTCTGGGATACTACTAGAGGAAGCCACTCTCGATACTTACCCCGCTCAGTACTGTAGTATTGAAAAAGAAACAGTTGCTATTTAGTTATTTCAACATATATTTTGTCCTTTGGAAACAAAAAAGATTTTTCTGACCACATAACTACTTATAAGTAAGATAATTATGGTTATTGAAGGCATGGCCTCTCTACATTAGTAACATGTATCAATTAGCCACAGGTACTTGTTCTGTAATGGGTCTGATGCTATACTAGGTATACTGGGAAATATGGGAAAAAACACAAATATCTACTCTATATGTATCTTACTCAGACTTTTTTGTGAACATATTTTCTCTTTCTTTAGAATGTAAATTCCCAGGCAGCCAGGTGGTGCAGTGGATAGAGGACTAGCCCTGAAGTCAGAAGGACCTGAGTTTGTGACCTCAGACACTTACACTTCCTAGCTGTGTGACCCTGGGAAAGTCACTTAACTTTAAATGCCTCAGCCAAAAAAATAAAAGGAAAAAAAAGAAAAGAAAGAAAGAATGCAAACTCCCTTAGGGTAAGGACTATTTTTGCATTTTCTTTTCTCCCCAGCACCAGTCCTCAGACTTCAAATCCAGTATTCTTTCCACCATAATATGTCCCCCAACCAGCACAGTATGGAAACTTGTCTAATTGGGAAGACAAATGCATATAAAACTATTGTGTGTAAAGCTCTTTACAAACATTTAACTTTATCCTCAAAACAACCCTGGAGGAAAGTGTTCCAGGATCACACAGCTATTTAGGGTATGATGTCAGATTTGGACTCTGGTCTTCCTGACTCTTATAAAAAGAACGATGAACCAAAGATTGACCCCAGGGATACACCCATAATTAGGAAATGGGAGGAGGAAGAAAAGCTAGTGAAAGAAATAACAAAGGAACAACCAGTGACAAAAAGCGGCATAGAATGCTATTTTAGAAACCAAAGAAGAGAATTTTAAGAAATTCCACAATGTCAAATGCAGATATAAAATAAATATTGAAAAAAGCCCATTCAGTTTTTCAGTATAAAACTAGCCACTAAAGCCAGTTCTACCTTTCATGCCCTTAAGTAGATTGGAAAATCTAGGCTCTCTTACATTGATTCCAGCTCCAACCAATGGTGTTCCTTGAAATATACAGGTGGTTCCCTCTACTCCAGTTCTGTAGCAATTAACAATCAAATTAGCTTTTTACATAGAAATATTTACTTTAGAAGGAATAATCATAAATATACAAATTTACTGCTCCAACCCATGAGAGTATACTCCTCCTCCTCCCTTGTACAACTTATATCTCTGGGGAGGGGGAGTTAGGTTTATAGTTTAGGCAAAGTCCAATGTCCAAGTTCAAAAAACCACCTCAAGTCCCAAATACTCTAGTTTCTCAGAGCTTCCATCCCAGACCACCTGCAATCCTGGCTCCCAGCCCATACCTGTGGCTCAGATTTCCAGTCCCACAAGCATTATATATGGCACTTGAAACTGAAGTCAACACAGAACAGAAATAAATACTCTAATGCACATTTTTTAGAGCCAGAGTAAAAAGAACAGAGGGAGTAAGTCCTTCCCTTCTCATTAGTTAAATTCATGGAATCCATGCTGTGAATGAACTATTTTCTTTCTTTTGTGGGAGAAGGTAAAGGGAGATGTAGATAAGATCTTTATTTTTTATAATAATATAATAAAATAATAGCCTTTTATTTTTCAAAATACATGCAAAGATAGTTTTGAACATTCATCCTTGCAAAACTTTGTGTTCCAAATTTTTCACCCTCCTCCATCTCCCCCCTTCTCTAGACAGTAAGTGATCCAATATAGGTTAAACATGTGCAATTCTTCTAAACATATCTCCACATTTATTATGCTGCACAAGACAAATCAGATCAAAAGGGGGAAAATGAGAAAAATAAAACAAGCAAACAAACAACAACAAAAGGTGAAAATACTATGTTGTGATCCACATTCTGTCCCCATGATCCTCTTTCTGGATTCAGATAGCTCTCTCCATTACAAATCTATTAGAATTAGCCTTAATCACCTCATTATTGAAAAAAGCCAAATCCATCACAATTGATCATCTCATAATCTTCTTGTAGCTGTGTACAATGTTTTCTTGGTCCTGCTCACTTCATTTAGCATCAGCCTGAACTACTTTCTTCACCTTCTATACAAAGCACACAAGAATAGCTAAATAGAATGTTTGGAGGATGAGAGGGCACAATCAGCTCAGTCTCACTGCTATTAAAGATGAAGGTAGCTTTCACTCAAGTATGAGGGGACAAAGAAACTTCCAAGTTAGGGAAGGCCCCTCAAGGGTACCTTCATGTTAGGCAACCTGGGAGTGCCTAGCTATGCCCAGGTTACATTAATAATCACTGTAGTTTTCAAGAGAACAACCTAGAGATACAAGATGGGGCATCAGAACATATTCTCAGACACAGATCTACCAACCAAGTTCAGTCAGTTTTGATCAGCAGCTACCACCCTCAAAATTGCTATCTCAAAGACCACTCTCTAAATATTTCCAATCCCAGACAAATGCACACAGACAAACCCTAGTCCACCTTGGAACTCTACATAGGAAAGAACAGACCCTGAACAACAAGAGATGTTTGTAATAGGATGTATCCAAACAGGAGTTGTCCCCAATACTTAATATCTTAAAGGTACCACTCTCCTACAGTCTTCAGAAGACTGGAGAAGGGCCAGGTTATTTTTAACCAGCACATTTTTGTTGTTCACTTTGCTTTCAGATAGGAATGGAAGTATTTCAGGTGTGTGCATACTCCACCTTATGGGATGTTTCCAAGTTTTGTACTGTTCCCAAAATAGGAGTCTTTTTTGCAGCTGCCCAGAAATGAGCTGTACATCTGACAGCATCAATTTGCCAACAACTTCTCCTGGCACCATTTTGCTAGTCCTTTATCTATTTTGTCGTTTTAGTGCAGGCTAAGTGAGCCTAGTAGCATCACAAAAACTTCACTGAAGTAGCGTATGGAAACGCCAACCAACTAAGAGAGGGTGCCAGGGATAAAAGTTCTATATTCAATCATAGAGAGCTGGAAGGGATTTCAGAGATGATTTTATCTAATCCCTTCATTTGAGCTGAATATTGAAGGAAAGTAGAGACTCTAAGAGCTGGAAGCAGGTAAAGATTACTCTGATGTATAATGCAAAGGTATGTAGATAGGAGATGAAGTGAATTTCTTGCTAAGAACAATAGAAAGGCTAGTTTGGGGCTTGACTATAGAGTTCCGAAAAATGAATGATGTAAAATAAGCCTGAAAAAAAAATACATTGAGGCCAGGTTGTAAGGGATATTAAATGCTAAAAAAAAAAAAAACAAAAAAAAAAAACCCTTCATATTTGTTCCTAGAGGTAATAGGGAACCATTGTAGTTTGTTGAAAGATCAGTAAGTCTCTCAGAGACACATTTAAGGCAGTGAGACCAATTAGGAAACTATTACAACCATCCAGATTAGAGCTAATGGAGGCCTGAACTAGGGTGGTACCTATGTGAGTACAGAAAAGGAAATGGATTCAAGAAATATTTGACATCTAATTGCATCTGTGTTGGGGAAGAGAGAAGAATTGAGAATGATACCCAATATTCCATACTAGGTAATTGGAAAGATGATGATGTCCTTTGCAAAAATAGGGAAATTTGGAAGTGGGATTAGTTTTGAAGGAAAGATAATGAGTTTTATTTTAGATATGTGTAGTTTGAGTTGTCTGTGGGATATCAAGTTTTAAACATCTAGTAGGAATTGGTGATGTAGGAATTACTTGAATATGAGATGAAAACTAATAGTCTTAACTCTAGATAGATCCAATGTTGCTTACACTATATTAATGACTGGAATAGTTAGGAATCTCTGAAAAGCTCTGAAAATCAGGAGTATAAGCTCTGATTCTGATGTAGCAGTATCCCTTTAATTAAATTTTTTGTTGTTGCCATTTGCTTTTTTTTTTAATTTTTTTCTTACTAGTATACTATTTTTCCAATTACATATAAAGATGGTTTTCAACTTTCATTTTTGCAAGATTTTTAGTTCTAAATTTTTTTCTCCTCTCTTATTTGCTTCCCTCCTCCCCATGTTAGCAAGCAAACTAGATGTACAATTATATTAAACACATTTGCACATTAGTTGTGTTGTAAAAGAAGAAACAAAACAAAAGGGAAAAACCACAAAAAAAGAAAAAACAGAAAACAAAAATCTGCATTCAGACTCTTTGGATCTTCCTCTGAATATAGTCAGCATTTTCCATCATGAGACTATTGGAATTGTCTTGGATCACTGTATTGCTGAGAAGAGCCCCAACCATAGTGGGGCACTACATAATGTTGCTATTACTGTGAGTGTTCTCCTGGTTGTGCTCACTTCACTCATCATCAATTTATGTAAGCCCTTCCAAGCTTTTATGAAATCGGCTGCTCATTATTTCTTATAGAACAGCAATATTCTATTACATTTATATACCACAACTTATTGAGCCATTACCCAATTGATGGGCATCTATTCATTTTCCAATTTTTTGCCATCACAAAAAAAGCGTTGCTATAAATATTTAACAATATCCCTTAAAGACAGGATCAGGAACCTGACATTGTAATGAGGGGACTAGCTTGGCAAGAGTGTTGAGATGCAGAAAGTAGAAAAGTCTTGCTTATAGCCTTTCCTGTCCAGTAAGCTGTCTATCCTTAAGACCTCCCTACCTTTGGAGTGTTGTTATTCTTTATGCTCTACTATTTCATATGCTTCCATGTTCCTATTCTGAATTTCTAAATTTCTGCTTCAATTTGGTATATGGACTGCAATCCACTGTTAAGCCAAGAAAATCCATTATTAGCTACTAGGAGAAAAGAGCCTGAACCTTTTACTCACCTCCTCCTCACTCCCAAATCCATTTCCTGACACTAGCAATTCAGAATTAACAGATAACTCAAGTTCAGAAAATTCTTTGAATAAAATCCAGGAAAGGAATACAACTTTTAAAGTAAATAAAATGGATTAAAAGAATTTGTTAACTAGGTATTGACCCACATCTAACAACATATACCAAGATAAGGTCAAAATGGATTCATGACTTAGACATAAAGAATGATATTATAAAAAAATTAGAATAACATAGGATAGTTTACCTCTCAGATCTGTGGAGGAGAAAGGAATTTGTGACCAAAGAAGAACTAGAGATCATTACTGATCATAAAATAGATAATTTTGATTATATTAAGTTAAAAAGGGTTTATACAAACAAAACTAATGCAGACAAGATTAAAAGGGAAGCAATCAATGAGCTGGGAAAACATTTCTACATTCAAAGGTTCTGATAAAGGTCTAATTTTTAAAATATATGGAGAATTAACTCAAATTTATAAGAATTCAAGCCATTCTCCAATTGATAAATAATCAAAGGATATATACAATTTTTAGATGAAGAAATTGAAACTATTTCTAGTCATATGAAAAGGTGCTCCAAATCACTATTGATCAGAGAAATGCAAATTAAGACAACTGAGATACTACTATACACCTGTCAGATTGGCTGAGATGACAGGAAAAGATAATGGTGAATTTTGGAGTGGATATGGGAAAACTGGGACACTGATTCATTGTTGGTGGAACTGTGAATGGATCCAACCATTCTGGAGAGCAGTTTGGAACTATGCTCAAAAAGTTATCAAACTGTGCATACCCTTTGGTCCAACAGTGTTTCTACTGGGCTTATATCCCAAAAAGATCTTAAAGGAGGGAAAGGGAGCCATATGTGCAAAAATGTTTGTGGCAGCCCTTTTTGTAGTGGCAAGAAATTGGAAACTGTGTGGATGCCCATCAATTGGAGAATAGCTGAATAAATTATGGTATATGAATGTTATGGAATATTATTGCTCTGTAAGAAACGACCAGCAGGATGATTTCAGAGAGGCCTGGAAAGACTTGCATGAACTGATGCTAAGTGAAATGAGCAGAACCAGGAGATCATTATACATAGCAACAAGAGTATATGATGATCAGTTTTGATGGATGTGGCTCTTCTCAACAATGAGATGATTCAAACCAATTCCAATTGTTCAGTGATGAAGAAAGCCATATACACCCAGGGAGAGGTCTGTGGGATCTGAATGTGGACCACAACATAGAATTTTCTTGCTTTCTTTTGATGTTTGTTTGCATTTTGGTTTTTTTTTCCTTCTTGAGCCAATTTTTCTTGTGCCGCAAGACAACTGCATAAATTTATATACATATATTGGATTTATCATATATTTTAACATATTTAACCTGTATTGGGCTACCTGTCATCTAGGGGAGGAGATGGGGGGAAAGAGGGAAAAATTTGGAACAGAAAGTTTCGCAAGGGCCAATGTTGAAAAATTACCCATGCATATGTATTGTAAATAAAAAGTTTTAATTAAAAAAAAAAGTTTGTTGTCAAGAACACCTAAAATGAAATCACAAAGAACAAAATGCAACTGAAAAATTTCTTGGAATGAGCTCCATGCCTGCTTTAATAAAACAGCATGCTTACTAGCTAGAAGTATAGGATTACTCAGTTTTCTTAATTTCCTTTAATGTTTATATTCACTTAACATTTAAATTTTTTTTAACTAAATAACCTTTTGTTGTTGATCAGTCATTTCAATTGTATCCAACTCTTATTGCCCACATTTGAAGTTTTCTTGACAAAGATACTGGAGTGATTTGTCATTTCCTTCTCCAGCTCATTCTACAGATGAGGAAACTAAGGCAAACAGGTAAAAGTGAGTTGCCCAGGATCCCATAGCTAGGTCTGAGGCCAAATGTGAATTCAGGGCTGGCATTCTATCCATTGTGCCACCTAGTAAAAGAATAACTATCCAACAAAGAAAATTCAGCACATCACTGATGAGTATGTTGTAAAAGTTAATATTTAGCTCTTTGCTTCACAATTTAAACCATCTTACTAATACTGAGAAATTGGCAGGGGTGTGTGTGTATGTGTGTGTGTGTGTATTCTGGAATTCATTTCCATCATGGCATAATGTTGATTTAAATTTAAAAAAATATTTCAGAGTTTCCCTCTTAACCTTGTAAAATTATATAAGACCTCCACTGGAGAGGGATCTTCTTAAGATAAGACGGAGGTAGAAGGGACCTCAGAGGAATTAGTCTATCCCCAATTTTGCGGATGAGAAAATTGAGGCCAGATTGAAATGACTTATATGTGGTAAGTATCAAAGGGAAAATTAAAACCCAAGTCATCTGACTCTAGACCAGAGTCAGTATATTTTCCATTATATCATGCTATTTTACTTTCTTCCTCAAAATGCAGAATTGCTTAAACAAATCTTACATTTACTGTTTTGAATATTTGCTACCAGTGCTATGCTTACCATAAAATTATTTTCCTTCTAGTTTACCATTATCAGTTCAAGATCCAATTCATCGCACAAACTGAGAAGCCTATAGAGCCAACCTTCACCATGACTCTAATTGGGACTAAACAGGACACTCACAACCTTCCCATCACTTTGTGAGTATGACATGTATTTCCATTGGATAGAAATGAGAGGTATCAGAATTGGTAATTTTCCTTTCAAATGTTGTTAAAAACAATTTATAAAATACTCTAATATTCCTGAGCAAATCTCTTAACTGCTTAGTGCCCAAGCAATTCTCTAAGCTATAAATAATAGATGAATTGTTTATTTGTATTGGAGAAAAGAGTTTCTACATGGAGAGGTCCTTATACCAATTAAATCACAAGCCATAATTAAAAATACAAAAAAGACAAAATTAACCTGTTTTCCCTACTCCCCACCCCTACCAAAATTAGCTTAGGATAAAAAAAGGAAGATAGTGGGAAACAGACTATTTTATTATAAAAAAGCATAGAGTAGAAAAATGTGTTATATTCTCTTGCCCTAAGTTAACCACTCAAGCTATTCTGACCATGTCGATTTGCAAGCATAGAACCTCAGAGGAAATAGCCTTGGGATTTCTTGCCTTGCAAAATGAGACAATAAAATGGCAGCACTTGTCAGATAGTAAAACATTAAAAAAAAAATTCTAGAGAGTTCATATTGTTTACAAATAACTTGATTATACCTGACTTTCTTTTATATACCTTCAGGGTTGAAGAAATCACAGGCAATAAAACCCACTCTTTCCTCATCACACTGGATTTGGATATTGGAAAACTGGTAATGATCAATTTCACATGGAAAAAGACTGCAATGTGGGCAAACATGTGGGACACCTTCCATACAATAATTCCCTGGGCCACTGGACCACACCATCCACAACTTATTATAAAGCAGATCCGAGTCAAAGCAGGAGAAACACAGGAAAAGTAAGTGAATGGCTGATTAGAAAACCAATCTCTTATTTTGCACTTTAACATCTTGTGAAAGATGATTTTATCATTCAATATCAAAATAGCTTTCATTTTGTGGGGGGAAGCATCTAGTCCCAGGCATGATACAAATATCTACTAAAATAATCTTATAACTTGAAAGAAAAAGTACCCATGAACTTTTTTTTTAATTTGAGGTTTCCTAAAAGGATAAAAAAGGGAAATGTTTAAATTAGAAAATAGTTAGAAGTATGAATAAAATTATGAAGATAAAATATCTTGAAGAGAATTATTAGGAAGTGACATTAATTAGATGTATGGAATACAAGAGAGGGATGAGGTGGCCTGTTTTAATGGTTAGAGCACTGGCTTTAGAGTCTGGAACTACTGGATCTGAATCTCACTTCAGTCATTTGTTAGCTTTGTAATTCTAGGCAAGTTACTCAACCTATATTTCTTTATTTGTAAAATGGGAGGGTTGAATTCAGTGACCTCTAAGGTTCCTTCCAGCTTTAACTCTGTGAGCCTATGAGTCAAAGATAACCTCTGGAGATTAGAAGAATGGTGGTGTAACTGAGAGAGAAAAAGGAAAGAAGAATAATTTAGATGGGGATGAAAAATAATAAATTTTATTTTAACAACATGAAATTTGAGAAGCCAGTGGAATAATCAAGTGGAGCTGTCCAGCAAATAGATGTGATCTAGTCTGGAGCTCAACAGAAAGGTTAAGACCAAAAATGTAGACTTGAGAATTTTCCACATACAGTGATAGTTGAGACTATGTAGAGATGATGAAATCACCAAGAGAGAAGAAATAAAAAAAAATAATGTCATGGGGGAATGCCATTATTATTAGAGCTCAGAGAAAAGGAACCAATGAAAAGTGACAGAAAAAGGCAGTTAGTGACAGGAACAGAATTAGGCAGTTTTGGAGTTATTCCAGTCAAGGACAAAAGGATCAAATGCTGAAGAATCAAGGGAAATACCATCAAGTATCTTTGATTCTATTAAAGTAGAAGGTAAAGTGATCTGCTATAAAAGTATAAGGGCATCTATGGCATTTGTCTAAGAATTTGAGGATGAAAGAAGTTTAGAATAAATGCTCTGGGGAGATGTGATAAGAAGTATGAAAGGACTCTTGAGCAATAATTAGAGTCCAGAAGAAGTTATATCAGTGAATTTCTGATCTCATTAATATGGGTACTTTTCCAAATGAAGCAAAACACACCCTATCAATACCTTTTCATCATACACAAGTCTTATTCCTGTCTTCCCAAAACTCCTTTTCCCCAGAAAGTCTGCCCAATATACTTCTACACACTACTAAACATTCAAAACACAAAATCTATGAAGATCTCTCCCCAAGTTTTTTTCCAGACCATATAATATGAATAATCCCAATAGTATTTGTGCCTAATAGAATGGCACTGTTGTGAACTATATACAGTTGGGTGAGAAAGGAGTTCACCCTGCAGGAAGATGCTGAACTCTTGTAAGTGTTTACAAACCTCTTGGTGAGGTAATATTCTGGAGAGTTTCTCTGCTCCAAAAAAGGCATCGTATTTCTCTAAAGGCATGAAGAAAGATGCCTGAGGAAAATGACAATATACTTAGCTCCTGTGGTCTGATCACGGGGTCCAAAGGAATCCTTCTACTTAGACACACTTGTCATGGCCACAAAGAACAGTCAGCCTTCCTAAAGCTTGTTTCCTCCTGACATGATTTTCCCAAGCGGGGCTGTCCTTCACCTTCACATGATCTGCTTCCCTTCCACCCCCCAAATTTTTTTCCAGGTAAAGTTTCATCTAACTGTATTCATGATAATCATAAGTGACTTGCTTAGAGCCAATATGTGTTGAGATAAGGCTAACAGTCAGGTCTTCATCATGGCAAGCACTCTGTTGTGCTATGCTACCTAAGATAAAAGATGGGGCAAGCTCCATTTTTCATTTTTAATTCAATTGAAGAATAACTGAAGAAGCAAATATAGTTAATATTCTAGTGGTTTTTAATTTTAATTTTAGCTTTGCATTTGTTTAAAAAAAAACCCTTCTTTGGGCTGTATAGACAACAGGATAAATGATCAATTACTGATTGAGTGCCAACTGCATGTAAGATATAAGAATCTCTTGCCTGATGGAAATTTACACTGACATTGACAAATTTGACCAGAAGAGTGATTGACAAATGTAAGGATGTTTTAGCCTTAAGGAAAGATTCAGAGGGAGCATGATAGCTTTCTTCATATACTGAAAGGCTACCATACCAAAGTGGACTTAGAGTTTTTCTTTTGTGATTCTAAAGGAACAATATAGAAGTAGAATGGGAATTATAGGAAAGTCTATACAGAGGTTACATTTACTGACTTGGGTTTCGTTTTTCCTCAAAATTATAAAAATATTTGCAAATATTATTTATAAAGTAAATACTGAACAATAGACTATGATAATAACCTGTATCTGAAAGTTAACACTTCATTTGCTTTGTTTTCTGCTTAGAATGACATTTTGCTCTCAAGACATGGATGATGAACAGCTTTACCAAAACCAAGAAAAAACCTTTGCAAGATGTAAAAAAAGTTTAAAAACATGGAAGCCGAAAATGAGATGAGCTTTAATGGATATCCATCATGAAGAATAAATTTATACTTATTGATATAATATAATAATTTCCTTAGTCAAAGTTTGAATCATACATAGAACATGAATAAAATCTAAATTATATTTTTCTTGGGGGGGAAGAGATTTTTCATTATAAGAAATAGTGCTTTTATGCCCATTAAATAGATCTTCAGATATGATGATGATGATGATGATGATGATGATGATGATGATGATGTTCAGTTGTTTCAGTCATGCCCAACCCTTTATGATCTCTTTTGGAATTATTTTGGCAAAGACACTGGAATAATATACCATTTTCTTCTCCTGCTCATTTTATAGATGAGGAAATTGAGGAAAATAAGGTTGTGTCTTACCCAAGGTCACATGCCTAGTAAGTGAGGCTAGATTTGATCTCAAAAAGATGAGTCTTCCTGGCTTTAGGCCCAACACTGTAGCTACTGTGCTACCTAGCAACTAAAACTTTGCCAATATATTCCT
Source organism: Myrmecobius fasciatus (assembly GCA_023553655.1). Lineage (NCBI taxonomy): Eukaryota > Metazoa > Chordata > Mammalia > Dasyuromorphia > Myrmecobiidae > Myrmecobius > Myrmecobius fasciatus. The sequence goes on from JAJPUD010003864.1 coordinate 39,512, forward strand.
TAATCTAATGATAATATATACATGCTGCATACTGCTTTTTAAATGGATAGTTCTAAAAAACCTCTTTATATTTAGTCAGATTTCTTAAACACCTTATTTATTTGTGTTACTCTAAATTACTTCTCTTCAGAGAGATGGGAAATGTGTTCCATAAATTATGTAAGACAAAGTTCACTGAGTTCAAATTTTCCTGTGATTTCCTTCGACCAAAGGAAAATAATGATAAATTCCAACAAGTCTGATTTTTTAACACTATTAAGGAAAAAACAACGGTTAACTAAGTCAGGCATTTAGAAAGCAAAATTCAAATTTGAGTTCAAAGACACAATTATAAGCAATAATATTAAAAATCAGGCAATTAATGACATTTTCATCACATGATTTCCTGTTGAATAAAAATAGTGTTTGAATCTTGCTTAATGGTGCTGTCACAAAAAACCACAAAGAAAGAGATCTTAAAGCATTCAATCAATTCAATAATTAAGATTTGGTTAACAAATTCATTCAAAATCATATTTTATCTGAGGAATGGGCTACCAAATGTATCAATTTGGATATTTACCATAAATATTTTTCTCATGATAAACAGCACATTAAACAATTTAACATGATATTCTCAGACATAGCTGTTCATAGTACATCTTATTTAAATAAACCATAGTAACACAGGAATTATCACCTATGACTCCAGGAGTCTATCATATCTTATGATGCAATTTTTTTCAGCCACCAGCAAACTCCCAAAACATGGCTCACTGACACTCCCTTCTTTTCTGGTTTCCTATTGCTATAACCTTCATTCTCTGCTAGATCCCAGCCACCCTGCTTGAGGTAAAAGATGAAGTTTCACTCCCTATTAGTTTCTCCCTTACCTTCCCTGAAAACAGTATTCAACTTCTCTTTATTTTTCTCCCTTTCTTTAAGGATTTGTTATTTTCCAAACTCTCATCTGTGGCTCCAAGAAGCTATAGCACATGCAGCAGCTACACCCTGATAAAACTATCGCAGCAGATGAGTTAAACCAGGTTGAAGGTAACCAACTGGCCCCAAGCCTTTTTGTGAGACAGGGAGATGTCTACCACAAGCATGTGAAGACTTCACCTGGTGGAATGGGCAGATGAGAACAATTTGTGTCAATGGCCATGAAGGCAAAGATATCCAGGTCATTCACTGCATCTTGGGCCATTGCCTGTCATTGTGACTTTTGGTATGACACTGGACTGCAAGGAGTATAGAGTAAAGATGATGACTTTGTGCAACTTTGCTTTACTTAAATCATAATCGAGCACAAGTCAAGACATCACCGCTGATGACATTGGTACTCTTTGAAAATGAATGAACAACTATACTTTATAGAAAAACATACAGGGAAGATACAATAACAAACAAATGGAGGAAAGTTATATTCCATAGTGATCTGATTAAGTTGGTAATGGATAACTACAATAGATTAGGTCTTACTCATTTATAATTCCTGCTTCTGCTAGGTCTTGTTCTCAGTCAGCCACTCCTGATCTAGGCTAGATGTGGGATGGGTCCTAGGGTCCTAGGGTCCTAGATGATAGATTAGGTTGTAAAGGTTTCAGATGTTTTGGGTCTTCTAAAAGCCACTTTTCCAATCCTTAATCTTTTTTGTTTTTTGTTTTTTTGCTGAGGCAATTGGAGTTAAGTGACTTGCCCAGGGTCACACAGCTAGAACATGTTAAATGTCTGAGGTCATATTTGAACTCAGGATTTCCTGACTTCAGGGCAAGTGCTCTATCCACTGCGCCACCTAGCTGCCCCTCCAATCCTTAATCTTGGATATAGTAGGGTACAGACTCAGAAATGTTCTTTCTCTATTATTTCTGAAAAAATGAGTCTTAATTCATTTCCCTAGCTGTGATATTGGAAAAATGTCTTATCTTTGTTCTTCTGAATCCCTATTCAACAATGATTTTTTTCCTTCTTCATTTAGAAAAAAAATATGTTTATTTGAGAAATTCTGAGCTTTATAATAAAATTCATGGTTTTTTTAATGGGATAATATGTTTTTATCATAACATTCCTTTAGATTACTCTTCCAATTTGACCCTCCCCAAAATTGGGTCTCTTTAGGATGGTTTTCAGAGTTCTAGGGATAATCTTCTAAGTAGCTATTTCTAATTCTGTAACCTGCCAATAGACTTTATTTTTTAGTAAAGAGATTTAGTAAGATGGAGCAGTTAGGACAGTTGGCATACTCTCAAGACCTATGGCATACTCTCCCACAAATACACACAGCATCCATGGTAAGAGAGGGCTTAAATTTAAAGTATAGTAGTAATAAGATACTCTCGCAGCAAAGGGTAATTCACAAGCTCTGGGACTAGAAATTCTCACACAGCTCTCTTTGGCTATTTCTAGATATTTTTTCCTATTTCTAGATATGTTTCTCTGCAGGCTCCCAGGATATGCTATATTTTTGGGGGAAGAGGTGGGAAGGTAGGGAGGGTGAATTTGAATTCAGATTCTCTTGACTCCAGGACCAGTGTTCTATCCATTGAATCATTTAGCTATTCATCTTGCCCCTCCTCTCTACCAAATTTACTTAAAGTCCATCACCAACACTTTTCTCTGCTACAAGGAATCTCTACCACACATTCTGAAGCTGCCTCCTCACTTGGATGACTATTTCTCTTAACCCAGAAGAGACTTCAGTGTGTGTCTCTACTCCCAGCTGTATTACCTCCACTCCCCTACTTCTGGCATAGGTAAAGGAGTCTACCTCCACAAAGAATTGTCTAGCAGCCTCAACTTTTGAACTGATACTGCTAAGATTTATCCAATTATCTAAGTATACTCAAGAGGTATTTCTAGGTTTTTTTCACAACCAATCATACTGTTCCTTTCTTGACAAAATTAAGTAGGTTTGCTCCTCATAAAATGTCTTGGATCACAGGACATAGAATGTCTTATTTATTACAAATTAAAACTTCATCATGTGTGATGATGGGATTGTTGTTGTGGGATTATAGAAAAATTCCTTAGCAGCAACCAGCTTTATACTTTGTGATTACATTAAACTGAGGTGGGAAGAGAAACTTTTCTCCCTTAAATTATCATTATTGTCCAAAAATTAAAAAAAAAAACATAATTTAAGATAATACAAGTGGGAGGCAGTGTGATATCATGTATGAAGGACTAGTTTTGAAAATAGGAAGCCTATTACAGACCACTTTCTGACACATGCTGGCTGTGCAAACTTGGGTAAGTCAGTCAACAAGCATTTATTAAACCCTGAGTGTGTTCAGGCAATGTGCTATTTTAAAAATCCTTTTTTAAAAATTATTTATTTATTCTTGACATTCTTTTTAAATTTTGAGTTGCAAATTTTCTCTCCCATACTCTTACTTACTCACTAAGAAGGCAAGCAATATAATACTAATTATACAAGTGAAATGATGCAAAACATATTTGTTAGCCATATTTTTTTTTAAAAAGCAAGAAAAATAAAGTAAGAAAATTATACTTCAATTTGCATTGAAGTCATAAATACTCTCTCTGAAGGTGGATAGCATTTTTTCATTGTGAGTCCTTTATAATTGTTTTGGATCATTGTGTTGATCAGAGTGGCCAAGTTTTTCTCATTTGATCATCATTACAACATTGCTATTACTCTGAATAATGATTTCCTGGTACTTCTCACTTCACTTTGCATACATTCATAGAAGTCTTGCCATGTTTTTCTGAAACCATTCCCCTCATAATTTCCCATAACACAATAGTTTTCCATTATACTCATATAACACACTTGTTCAGCCCTTCTCCAATTGATGAGTATTCTCTTGATTTCCATGTCTTTGCCACCACAAAAAAGATGCAATAAATGTATATATTTTTCTTTTATCTCTCTGGGATGCAGACTTAATCATGGTATTGATGGGTCAGGGGATTCTATAGTCCTTTAGGCCCAGTTCCAAATTGTTTTCCAAATGATAGGACCAATACTTATTTCACCTTATCCCCTCCAGCATTTGTTATATCTGATAAGTATGAAGTGTACCTCAGAGTTCTCTTCAATTGCCTTTCTCTGATCAATAATGATTGTTTTAGAATGCTTTTCATTTGACAATAGATGGATTTTATTTCTTCTTTTGAAAATTGTTTATATCCTTTGACTACTTATCAGCTGGGGAATGGCTCTTATTTTTATAAATTTGACTTAGTGCTATACTCAATATGTATTTGAGAAATAAGGCCTTTATCAGAGAAAATTGCTGTAAAAATTTTTTATATTACTTCATTGTCTATCAGTACCTCTTAGTTTTCCTGATATTCCTTTTAATTGGGTCCATTTTTGGTTTTCTTTCATCTGGGATCATAACTACAGTTGCCTTTTTTTGTTGTTGTTCAAATGTACCATATTAGATTCCACTCTACTCTTTATTTTTATTATGTATGAATTCCTGTTTCAAAAAATGTGTTGTTGAATTCTAGTTTCTAATCCATTCTGTTATTCAATTATTTTATGAGCAAGTTCATCCCATTGACATTCCCTGTTATGATTATTATGTGTTTCCCTCTTTCCTATTTTCTTGTCTCTTTTTTTAATCCTGTCCCTATTCAAAAGTCTCTTTGGCAGCTATTACCTCCTTATCTTTTATCATCACCATCACCACCACTTTCTCAGTCTCTCCTTCTCCTATTTTCCTGTTGGATAAGTTATATTTCTATACACCACTGTGTAGATACAAATCCTTTCCTCTTTGAACCAATTCTGATGAGTGAGTTTTAAGTACTGCTTGCTCCCCGACACACACTTTTTTCCTCTCTACTATAAAAGCTCTTCCTTGCATGCCTCTTCTATGTGAGAAAAATTTCTCTATTCTACCTCTCACTTCTCCCACTGCATCCCTCTTTTTCACTCCTTTTTTGGGGGGGTAGGGCTTAGATAATTTCAACATAATTGATTCACATCCATGCCCCCTATCTATGTAAACTCCTTTTAACTGTCCTAATAGTGATAAAGTTCTTAGGAGTTACATGTATCATCTTCCCAGATAGGATCGTAAACAATTTGACTTCATTGAGTTTGTTATGATGACTATGTTTTTATGCTTCTCAAGTCTTCTGTTTGAATCCCATATTTTCTATTTGGTTCTTATCTTTTCATCAGGAATGTTTCAAAGTTCTCTATTTCATTTTTTATATTCAGTTTTGCTAGGTAAGTTACTCTTGGTTGTAGTCCTAGCTTCTGGCTTATATTCATTCCTCCTAGAATATCCTATTCCAAGTCTTCTAATCTTTTAATGTGGAAACCACCAAATCTTATGTAATACTGACTGAGGTCCTATAATATTTGAATTCTTTCTAGCTACTTGAAGTCTTTTCTCTTTGACCAGGGAGCTCTGAAATTTGGCTATACTATTCCCAGGAATTTCCATTTTGAAATCTCTTTCAGACATGATCAATGGATTCTTTCAATTTCTATTTTACCCTCTGGATCTAAAATATTAGTGCAGTTTTCCTTCATAATTTCTTGAAATATGATGTCTGGGCCCTTTCTTTGATAATGGCTTCCAGGTAGCCCAATAATTCTTAAATAATCTCTTCTCAAACTATTTTCCAGGCCAGTTGTTTTTCTGAAGATATACTTCACATTTTCTTCCATTTTTTGACTTTTTCTTATTGTTTCTTTATGTCTCGTGGAATTACCAGTTTCCACTTGCCCAATTCACATTTTTAAAGAATTATTTTCTTTAGTGAGCTTTTGTAACTCTCTTTCCATTTGACCAATTTTGTTTCTTAAGGGAGTGTAACTGCTCTCCTGGTCTGCATGCTGATCTTTACCCAGGAAGGATTCTGTCCTACAGAGACCTTCCTTAGTATTCCTGAGTTGAGAGCTCCCAAAGCTGCTACTACTGCTATAGCTGCTGCTGCATGTATGTTCTTTAAATAAGCTTCCACTCAGGAGTCACATACTTGTTCAGACTTCCTAAGTTTTCTTAAGCCAGAAAAATGTCTCATCCTGATTTTTTGTTGACTATGCTGCTCCAAAATTTGATCTGAGCATTGTCTAACAGGTGTTTGGAGAGGAATGTTGAGAGTTCAGTTAGTTTGCCTCTCTAATCCACCATCTTGTTTTTTCCAATCATCCATTGTGCTATTTGTACTAGAGAAACAGAGAAAGGCAAAGAGTCCCTGTCTTCTACAAATTTAGGTGAGGGAGATGTCATTTAAATAATGAGATATACAGGCAATCTGAGAAGAGAAGGTACTAGCAGCTGGGAGAAAGGTCTCCTACAAAAGCTAGGATTTAAGTTAGACTTGAAGGAATCCAGGAATGAGAGGCAGAGGTGAGGAGGCAAAGTATTTCAGGCTTGAAGAACAGCCAGTACTAAAATATAGAGACAAAATGGACTATCCTCTTTGAGAAACTTCAATTAGGCCATTTCAACAGGATTATAGAATGCATCAAGAGATATGAAGCATAAGATGGGAAAAGTAGCAGAGGATGGGATAATGAAGAGCTTTTACTGCTTAGCATTAGTGTGATGCTTAACAAAAGATATTGCCTGGACATAGAATTTAGCATTGTTAATTGCTTCTGGGCCCAAGGGACTAGGGAAGTGCACCTCCTTTTCCACTAAAAGGCCCCTCTCTATCAGGACCTATGAATACAAGTCAGCCAGATTCAGTCCTTGGGGAGCCTTGTCTCTAATGACAGAAAGGAGGCTACCTTTTCTCACTATCTTTGCCTTATTATGTTTCCCACTGCAACTCTCCAGGGAAGATTCACTTATGAACTTAGATTGTGGCTCTTGTCTATATTTCCCCCAAAAAAGTGGAGAATAGAAAGATATTCAATGTACAATATGAATTAGCAATGGAACAGGTAATTTTTCTTACATATATTTGTGCGCATGCACACACACACACACACACACACACACACACACAGAGTTGAGTAACACAAAAGACCACTGGTATGCAAATAATTTACTTGTAACTACTGTTACAACTTCCGTCAGGCTGCTATTTAAATCTTGTTGAACATAAATAAGTTTTTAGAGATATTAAATAGTTATTCTACATTTTACCTCATTTTTGCATTTTGCAAACCACTTAAGTCAATATTTTCTGCCACTGCACATTTTTTTCAGGACCTCTTGCCTCATGAAATACTTTCAAACCAGGAGATATATATATATATATATATATATATATATATATATATATATATATATGTATATATATATATGTATATATATATATGTGTCTCTCTCATATATATATATACATATATATATATATGTCTCTCTCTCTTTCTCTCTGTGTATCTTGATAATAATCTTCTGTAACAGTTTGGAAGTAAAATCCTAAGTTCCCTACCCTTATGCAATTTAAGTTTGTTTTCCCTTAAATTAATTGAAACTATTTTTGAGATTTTGAAACTACTTTGGGATTAATTGCTCCAGCTATTGACATCACTGCTTGATAACCTGAAGATAAAACAACTAATAAAGTACTACAGGTGTCATGATACTTGGAAGGTGAACCATAATAACTAATTCATTTGCTTCAATCACTTGATTCAACTTGGATATCTTCAGTGAACATCTGTGGAATATACCTGTCTGGCTATGATCAAGAAAATAACTTTTTATCACTGTTGAGTAACTTGCAAGTATCTCCTCTCATTCCAGAATTGAACAAAATGACCCAGGGTCTGGCGAGAATCCAGCCCACCTGGATACTCACCTACTCAGAAAACTCAAAGTGGAACAACCAGGAGACCAGACAAGATCTCCTTGTTGAATTCCTTTATTTTAGCTGCCTTGTGGAAGTGTCTGCAGGAAAATAGGACACAAGGAGATAAGAAACACCACCCATACCCAGCCCCCAGCTACATGCACAGGCCAAGAGTCAGGAAGACCCAAGTTCAAATTCAATCTCAAACACTTATTCTATGATCTCAAACAAAATCACTTACTTTCTTTTCTCCAACTTATTCCCACTCAGAACCTCTCCCACTTATTCCCTCCCATTCCTGGCAAAGATTTTGTTCTGAGAAATCTACTTGCCACATGGTCTGGTCATGAGATGTCTGATAAGACCTAGGAATTGTGGGGGAGGGAGGAGGAGTGGGCCCACAGCTTTGTCACTGTGACCAAGAAGGAAAATTCAATTCAGCTCAGGATGTATGACCAGAGTCAGCTACGGCTTTATCACTATGAAACTGCAGTCTTGCAGATATCTGATGGGTTAAATTAAGCAACTTTTTACTGGAGCTGAAACAGGGGAAAGAGTGCAACTTTTTGTTTGTTTTGACTTAAATCAAGATCCAAATCTTCCAAAATTCAGGCCAGAATTTCTACTTTATAAGATATGGCTAAAAGAATGAATAAATAACAACAAGGACACTGAAGATGAAGAGCTATTAAGGAGACAGGGATCTCTAAAGCACAAAAAGAAAAAGAGAATAACTCCAAAACATCTAAAAAGAATGTTTTGGTGAATAACATAATTTGCCCACAAAATCAAGTAGAATTTCTGAATGAAAAGAAGCAAAAGATTAAACAATAACAAAAAAAGTCAAGCTATAAGTTAACTGAGAGATCTAGAAAAACTGCAAATGACCTCACTAGAGCCCATATGCCCCCAAAAGGTAGATGTGTCAGTCATGTATTAAGAATTAGAGAGAGAATGGAAACAGCTGAGACACTATATTATTACTGAAATATAGGAAAATTAGCAATCAATTCAACAACCATTCACTAAATTCCTACTTCATCTCAAATATGGTGGGTAGATATTATATGGAAGATTCTTAAAAAACATATCTAACATATAGGTTGAGATGAAGTAAAAGAATTGTAAGTCACTAGAAATACCAACAACTATCAAAATATGACTGTAAATACAAATGAATTGTCACAGGACATTATTAAGAAATAACTTACTTCAGAATAAGAAAACAGAGTGACAAGGAAAGTCATAACATTTTAGGCAGAAAATTCAATAAGCAGCAGCATGACAAATATTAACTAAAATCTTAAAACTCATCTTGGCATATCCAAATTTGTCCGCCAATTCTATCATCAGCTAATTATTTGCACTTTGGGAGATATGAGTTGCTCATTTACATCACATTTTAAAATGTATGTTTTGTAAGGAAATAAATAAACTGAATAATGTACCTACATCTGTTCATTGCACATTCAAAATGCCAACTTTTACTGATTACACATATCCCTTTCTCCTGAGTCAGAATGACCAGCCTTCTCAGTAAAGATCAGAGTTCTGCTGGATTTACACATTTTTTAATAAATAGCTTACTGCATTTTTCCCAATAAGATTCTCTTGCTCCCTGCCTCCCTCCCTCCCTCCCTCCCTCTCTCACACACACAACAAAGCAGTGTCATTTACATTGCAGTTCATATCTCAGAACAAGTAGGGGAGTGTGTAGGAACAAAAAGGAAAGATGCTACACTCATCAAAAATAAAACTGGCACATAAGTTTAATGGCTCAAAGTTTCATACATTGGTAAGGGTTTGTGATACATTTTTGCATTACTGTGATCAAGTAGCAGAATTGATCAGCCTATTGCTTCCAATCAAAGTAAGTGCCAAGTTACACAAAAGTTGAGATACATGAAGTCCAATAGGAAAAAAGAAAAAGAGGGTTTGAGAGGAATTTCCAAGTCATGTTACCAGCAAGATAAAGGACTAGACACTCTTTGAGCCTCATGACCTTTCAAACCTCTCCAAAAAAGAAATTATGCACGAGATGGAGCGGTTTAAGCTATCTCCATGGTCCATGACAGTGAGGACCCAAACAAAATAAAAATCCAATGAATTGTAACAGCAGAAAAAACGAATTGCTAACCCCTGATGCACTGACTCATTAGCCGCCATACTCTGGCAGAATTTCACAAGTCAACCCAAGAGCTTACAACAGAATTCAATTCTGCCTCACTCTGGGAAAAACCAAAAGGCAAAACCCTGGTCTAGATAGGACAGTAGCAAGACAGTCCTGTTCCTGCTGCAACAGAACTCAGCTAGAGACTTGAAGAACAGAGAAAATAGAGGCAAGGATGTCTGCATGAGTCTAGTGTTCTGCTGAACCTGAGGGAAAGGATCCAGCATTCACCTAGGGCCCAATTCTGTTTCACTAGAAGTCACTTGAAGCAGGAACTGAGATCAATGAAAGATAAATTCCTCAGAGTTGAGGTGTCCAAGACAGTTCTGAGGTACAGCCCCCAGGGAAACTGACACCAAAGAGGAGATAGTCAGAAAGTGAAGATTAAGAGACTATAACAAAAAAAAAAAAAAAAAGACTGAAAAGATCAAAACTCTCAGGAGGAAGAAAACTCAAAGACAAGGAGCAAAGCATATAAAACTAGGGAAAATATAATAACAGAAGGGGAAATGACCTCAGATCAGCTAAACTGGTCCAGATTTTTATGAATGAATACTTCAAGGCAAAATAAAATGGATCAACACCTGATAAGACAGAAAATCCTGTCAATTTTTAAGATGGCAAAGAACTATAGCAAGATGTTCCAGAATGGTATAAAAGAAACAGGAGTTGTGAAAGTAGAATTTATCCTTCACCAAAGAAACCAAAGAGAAAACAACTGAGTAGGAATGGAAATTCAAGCTAAAAGAAAAGCAAAAGGCAATAGAGTTCAAAGAAGATATGATCTCCATATAAGCCAAACATTAATATTAAATAAAGACAGGATGTGTAAATACAACTTATAACTAGATGTCTCCAAGAAAAAAAGATATCAAACAAAAAACCTGACAACACCATAATGCAAGGAAAAATATAAGAAAACTACCCAGAATTTCTGAACACAGAAAACAAAAGTTCCAATTTTAAAAATCTACAGACTGTTTCCAAGAAACACACACACACACACACACACTCACACACAGACCCCAAAACCAAACCAAAGAAACATGTGCTATAAACTCCAAGGCATAAAATGATTCAGCAACAAGATTATTTGATGATCAACTCTTTTCAACAATAAATGGGCTGTAAAACTACAAAACACTATCTATACAAATAAAGTCAGATCTAAACAACTGGAAAAATATCAAGTGCTCTTGGATAGGTCGAGCAAATATAATAAAGATGACAATACTACCTAAATTATTTATTTAGTGCTATACCAATCAAACTCTGAAGAAATTATTTTACTGACCTAGAAAAAATAACAAAATTCATCTGGAAAAACAAAAAGTCAAGAATTTCAAGGGAATTAATAAAAAAAAAAAAAGCAAATGAGGGTGGTCTAGCTGTACCAAATCTAAAACTATATTATAAAGCAGCGATCATCAAAACCATTTGGTACTGGTTAAGAAACAGAGTAGTGGATCAGTGGAATAGGTTAGGTTCACAGGACAAAATAGTCAATGGTCAATGACTATAGTAATCTAGTGTTTGACAAACCCAAAGACTCCAGCTTTGGGGATAAAAACTCACTATTTGACAAAAACTGCTGGGAAAATTGGAAACTAGTATGGAAGAAACTAGGCATTGACCCACACCTAACACTGTATACCAAGATAAGGTCAAAATGGATTCATGATCTAGGCATAAAGAATGATATTATAAACAAATTAGAACAATGTAGGATGGTTTACCTCTCAGACCTGTGGAGGAGGAAGGAATTTGTAACCAAAAAAGAACTAGAGATCATTATTAATCACAAAATAGATAATTTTGATTATATTAAGTTAAAAAGTTTTTGTACAAACAAAACTAAGATTAGAAGGGAAGCAATGAACTGGGAAAACGTTTTTACAAAGGCCTCATTTCTAAAATATACAGAGAATTGACTCAAATTTATAAGAATTCAAGCCATTCTCCAATTGATAAATGGTCAAAAGATATGAGCAGAATTTTCAGATGAAGAAATTGAAACTATGAAAAGGTGCTACAAATCATTATTGATCAGAGAAATGCAAATTAAGACAACTCTGAGGTACTACTACACACCTGTAAGATTGGCTAAGATGACAGGAAAAGAAAATGACAAATGTTGGAGGGGATGTGGGAAAACTGGGACACTGATACATTGTTGGTGAAACTGTGAACGGATCCAACCATTCTGGAGAGCAATTTGAAACTATGCTCAAAAAGTTATCAAACTGTGCATACCCTTTGACCCAGCAGTGTTTCTATTGGGCTTATATCCCAAAGAGATCTTAAAGGAAGGAAAGGGACCCACATGTGCAAAAATGTTTGTGGCAGCCCATTTTGTAGTGGCAAGAAACTGGAAACTGAAAGGATGCCCATTAGTTGGAGAACGGCTGAATAAGTTATGGTATATGAATGTTATGGAATATTATTGTTCTGTAAGAAATGACCAGCAAGACGATTTCAGATAAATGTAGGAAAATATAAAACTTTAAGTGTGAATAGAATGGACAATCAAATCAAATTTTTAAAAAAGGCATTGATTTTTTAAAAAGCAGAGATTGAAGGGAGGAAATGATAAATTTAATTCTAGTCCCTAAAATCTTTTACTGATTGCGATCTGTATTAACAAACCTGAAATTTGTTAATAAACTTATAAGAACCTGTTTATAAGTCTTACTTATTGGAAGAAAATGACAAAATGAACTATTGGCTGCATTTTTAGAACTTCATAAAAACTTTCACATCTGTCCTTTATTCAATTTTATGGACACCACCATTTTTTAGGGTTTAGTTTTTATATTCAGTATTTCCATGAAAAACTCCCAGTCAGTTTAATCTTTCTAAAATAAGTTTTATTCAGGGCATTGCTCAGGGTAAATATTTAAACTCTTTAGTCAGGAATTCAAGTACTCCATAAATTGATTTTAACCTGACTTTCAAGTCTTCTTTCACTACTTCCCTATACAAACTTTTCAATCTACTGAAACAGAATGGTCAAGTCACTGTTGTAAGATTATATGTCTAGAACTGAAGATATGTTTATACCATCCAGTTCAAGCCTCTCCTTTAACCCTCTTCCCAATAAGTGGGAACTTATATTTGCCAGATCTTTATACTTTTCTGCCTCAGCACTTTTTGGAGATTGCATTTTTTTTTTCTCCTGAAATGCCCTTCCTCTCAAAGGGAATCTTACTTAAATCTTTTAAGCCTCACCTCTTCCTTGTAGCTTCTCTAAACCATTCTAGCACAAAATAATTTTCTTCTTATAAAATTCTGAGTTACAGCACCAAATGTCTATACCAGTCATCTGGTACTTCTCTTAATACTACCTCATGTTATGTTTTTGTGTCCATTTTATCCTCCCAAATTAATTTGTAAGCCACTTGAGAACAAGTACTTTCTGCTATCAGGATGGACAGTGCAAAACATTGAAGACAATATGTAGTCAAAGAACAATGCATATAATATGTAGTCAGTAAATATGATTGATTCAATTTATCCATGAAAGAACAGTATCATGTGGAAGCTTCAATTATTAGCTTGAAAATATCTTATTCCTATCTGTATTCTTTCAATGAAATCTTTTAAAAACATATACAAAAAATTTTATGTTCTGCTTATGTTAGTTATATAATACATATGAATATATATTTCAACTTTCAAATCTTTCTTTTCTAAGAAAATCATTGGGGAAATTTTTTTATTCAGTGCTTTCTTTCATCTGTACACACACAGAATTGTTAAATTACATAACTTTTTTTATACTTCTATCAGAGTGCCCTAGGGTACTAAGATAATAGAATTCAAAGATATTTCCACTCTCACTGTTAAAGTGCCAAAAAAAATAAACAACAACAACAAAAAAACTTATTCCTTTGAGACAGCATTTTTTTTTGGAGGGGGGGCGACTAAGGCAATCGGGGTTAAGTGATTTGCCCAGGGTCACAAAGCTAGGGAATGTAAAGTGTCTGAGACCAGATTTGAACTCAGGTCCTCCTGACTTCAGGGCTGGTGCTCTATCCACTGCACCACCTAGCTGCTCCAGAGACAGTATATTCTTAAATGCTCTTTTCAATAAATAGCATCACAATAACCCCAGCATAACACAATCTAAAAAAAAAAAAATGATAGTGCCTTACAGAAACTGATTTTTTTGTACAATAGTTTACAGAGATTATTATGGTCCAATTGTCAGCAAGCCCCAATAGGTTTTTTTTTTTTTTTTCCCTTTTTGAATTCTTGACAGACTCTTTGCCAAGATGCCTTGCATGAATTAAGACACTTTTAGAGCTTTGGAGAGTTTGATCTTGATTACTAAAAATTCTTGGGTGTGCCATGAGACATTTTGAGATGCCCCAACAATTTAGGTATTTCACTTATATGTATTGCTTGCTTCTGCATTTTAAAGAATTCAACAGTTAAACCCCCATCTAATTTTTGGTGGATAAATATCTACAGAACTTGTATACTAAGGATCAAACTTCTTAAAAATAGGGTTAACTTAATGACACTCAACTGGATTATTTTCCCCTTGTTTTCATTCATTCTGTGCATTCAAATACCAGTTTTAAAACAGACAATTTGTAAGAACTTTTTATTTATACACATAGTTTACAGAGCACTTTAGTAGACACACTGGTTCCTGAAGTGATAATTTTGAAATGTGCCCTCCTATTAATCTGAGAAATTCAACTGGAGGAGAGAATAGATATCTCAGCTTGCTTTCAGTCACATCTGACCCTTCATAAACCCTCTGGGGGTTTTCTTGGCAAAGATGATGGGAGTGGTTTGCCATTTCCTTTTCCTATTCATTTTATACATGAAGAAACTCGAGGAAACTGAATCAAATAGAAATGACTTGTCTAAGGTCTAATAGTTACTAAGTACCTGAGATCAGATTTGAATTCAATGACTCTTATTTACTCTAGATCTGCACTCTTTATCACCTAACTGCCTAGAATCCTTATCATCCCATAAGCATGAGGAAGAGATTGCTTTGTAACCCAGAGGACATCTTTGTCTCAGTACTTTGTGATTCTGAGCCAAAGAATTGCAGAGATGCCAACTCACCTTGATAAAATAGATTTTTCCCAGTAGGGCTCTCCCATATCACTGGAACTTCAGATGCAGTTTCTATGGATTTCCCTATCCTAGGAGATAGACATTTCCTCTTTTGTGGCAGCCCTTTTTGTAGTAGTTAGAAACTGGAAACTGAATGGATGCCCATCAATTGAAGTGGCTGAATAAATTATGGTATATGAATGTTATGGAATATTATTGCTCTGTAAGAAACGACCAGCAGGACGATTTCAGAGAGGCCTGAAGAGACTTGTATGAACTGATGCTGAGTGAAATGAGCAGAACCAGGAGATCATCATACACAGCAACATTATATGATGATCAATTTTGATGGACATGGCTCTCTTCAACAATGAAATGTTTCAAACTAGTTCCAATTGTTCAGTGAAGAAAGCCATATACACCCAGAGAGAGGAATATGAAATGTGGACCATATCATTTCCAAGATCTCTATCGGTTTGTTTGCATTGGGTTTCCTTTCTCAGATATTTTTTGTTCATTTAGATACAATTGTTCTTGCACAGCAAGATAAGTATGGAAATATATATACATATATTCAACTTGTCAAGTATTTTAATATAATTAACATGTAGTGGACTTCCTGCCATCTAGAGGAGGGGAGGAGACTGGGGGGGGGGGAATTTGTAATGGAAAGTTTTGTAAGGATCAATGTTGAGGAACTATCCATACATATGTTATGCAAATAAAAAGCTTTAAATAAATGAATAAATAAGCATGTTGTTTTTTTTTTTTTTGCTACTGTTACAAAGCCTCTTACATCAACACTTAAAAACATGTAATTTCACTTGAGTACTCTTCACATCACATCCCACCTCCTTAGTTTAAGATGGCATTTTATGAGTTGCTATAGCTAAAAAATGCACCTGGTAGTAAATTTTTGGGGTATATGAATTTTACCAAATTTTACTGTTTATGAAATCTTGGTGCTCTTATTTTTCATAGCAATTTAGCATCTCCAGGAGATTTGAAGCATCAAAAATATATTGCGTTTTCAATCCAGTAGACCACTTAGGTGTTGCTAAGGAGAACCAGTCCCATTGTTGATTTAATTCAAGGTCTATTTGCAGTAACTGTCTAAGATATACTCACTGGCAGAATAAAAATAGGTTTCTTACCTAAATACAGACAAGGAATCTACATGCTCTTTCAAGTGATTGTAGATTACAATATGGAAATCCTGAATGATCCAAGGTATATGCACATAGGAATATCTGAAGAGCCTATCAATAGGAAATTCCTTTTTCAGACTTTAAGTCTAAACATTAAAAAGCAAGTGCATGTAGTAACAGCCATCAACATACCACTAGGTCTTGTGAAAGATGCTGCCAGGCCAGCCTATTGGGTGCCTGACCATGAGATCCTGCACTGCCACAATTGTCGAAAGGAATTCAGCATAAAGCTTTCCAAACATCACTGCCGGGCCTGTGGCCAAGGCTTCTGCGATGAGTGTTCCCATGAGTGCCCAGCCGTCCCCTCTCGAGGCTGGGACCACCCAGTCCGAGTCTGCTTTAACTGCAATAAAAAGCCTGGTGATCTTTAACACCAGCTCCCTCTCCAGGTCCTGCACAATTCCTTAGGTTCTCAGGGTTAGAAACAAATCTCTTTGGGGGTCTTCCCCTCCTTGACCTGGTAGCCTATTGTAGTGTGTGCCCTCTTTCCTAGATATTCTTGGGGCTCTACCACCTCCATATGGGAGGCTAAGTGTCAAGCTAAGGGTGAATACATCAGATCAGGACTGAAGGCCTAAATCCCTTGGGATAGGGGGAGTGGGCAGCTCATTTTAAAGGTGAGTGAACCAGAATCCGTTGCATTTTATTCCAGTTTAAAAATATAAATACATATATCTATAATTATAAATAAATATATATAAATACAAAGATATTGAGTGCTAAGGATGCAGTTGGTTACTGAATCCTTAACACAAAGTTACAAGCGAAGCAGGGAAAAATGGTAGCAAGAATTCTTCCCTGCAAAGCTGGGCTAGGTCCAAAGCCACTGCATTGCTTGTTAGCCTTTTGCTTGTTCTCTTAAAGCATTTAAAAGCCTTTCTTTCCTTCCTATCTCACCTTCCTCATTTAAAGGGTAGATTCCTCCAGCTGCTGTGGACACTAAGGCTTTATGGCATAATAATACTTCGGACAGCTGTATGGGGACTTCTATCCTTTGATGTTCAGGAGAATTTAAATTTCATTTCCCTGGCTAAGCCTGTTTCAGTCAGGAACCACCCACCTTCAAGTGCAGGTCACTAGAATGAATGGTGGGTGAGGGGCTGTGGTTTTAGAATTAGGTTTCCTCCTCCAGGAAAGTCAGGTGTGGGTATCAGGCCACCTCCTGTACTTGAGAGCACTGGAAGAAGATAAGTTCTCTGCTCATTTTTTAAAAAGGTATCTTTACTTATTGTTGGGGGTTTTTGTCTAGGCTTTTCAAAGATGCAGGGGACCCTTCTCCAAAATTTGGCACCTGGGTACTTTTCCCTCACCTACTTACTTCTCCTTAAAGCCTGCGACTTACTTCCAAGTGTTGCCCTAGGATTTTAATGCTTGTTTTAAAGTGTCTTATTCTTGGTTCCCAAAATATGAGCCCTCTAATTATCAGAGGGACGACCATGAGTAATCTTCCAGGGATAAAGAGCACAGATTGGACTGTTAAAAGTATCATTAAAGCATTAAAAAAAAAAAAGCAAGTGCTTGCTAAGCTTTGAGAACAACGTCCTTCATAACATGACTAACACTGTGAGTGAGCATATGGACCACTGAATAGTTACATCTGTCAAATCTGTTGTGGCATGTGATCTATACATGGAATATATATATAATTTTATGAAAATTTAAGTTTCCATTTTGTTCTTCCAAGTAAAATATTTTTGTCATCCACATTCACCACACCTCATAGGTAGTTGCGTGATTTTGAGAGGCCTGCTACAGAAATCCATTTGTGAAAGCCCACCTATTCTCTTTTCAAATTCTCACCAAGGATAATCTTGATGGACAGTCTGTGTGGGTCAAAAAGACCCTAACTCAAAACTGACTGCTCAGAGACTTCTCTAGGTACAATAGAAAGTTTACTTCAGTTCAGGCAGAAAGGCCTATTTCACAGAAGAAAGAAGCATGATTTATTGCCGAGGATTATATAACCCCTTTGGCTCACCCACCTCTTGTTCATCGGCCAACTCAATATTTGTCCTTGGCATGTAGGTGGGCCTTTGGGGCACCAGGATCTTACTTAAGCAATGAATGTTTTGAATAACTTTGCTGGGTATATTATTAAGAAAATGGATCAATTAAGCATGAGGATTAAATATTCCTAACCTATTAAATCATTCATCAAGGTGATCTGGTCTGTTTTCAGGCATTCCTAGGGATAGCTAAATTGGAAAAGTCTTCCAGGCCATTAAGCAATTAGTCAGGTTTACCTCTAATGAGAAGCAGTTGGGCAAGGGGGCAAAAGGGTTATCTCAAACATTTCTGCTGGAAGAGCAAATCTTGCTCTTCTCCCAGAGCTCCACAATTAATCAGAACCTGAACTCACCAAGGCTATTATTCTGAGAAGTCCTCAATTTCCCATTTCATTCAGTTCTCAAACACTTCAAAGTGATGATAAAGGTGTGGTGTTTGTCGTCTTTGTCTCATCCAGCTGTGACCCCATTTGAGATTTTCTTGACAAATACTAGAGTAGTTTGCCATTTCCTTCTGCAGGTCATTTTACAGATGAAGAAACTGAGGCAAATAGGATGAAGCGACTTGTCCAGGGTCACATATCTAGAGGCCAGATTTGAAACCAGATCTTCCTGACTCCAGGTCCAGTACTCTATCCACCATGCCAAAATAATTAACATTTCAGTTTTTCTTTTTGGGAGGGGAGGAGAGAGGGGAATTTGTTTTGTTAGTGTCGATTTTTGTGTAACTCTTCCCCTTTTTGAGAAATAATCTCAAATCTTAAAAAATAAATGATTTTATTGCTCCACACATAGATTTCTTCAGGTCTTGTCAGATCTACAAGCTCTTCCAGATCTTTGTTTAAATACCACTGGTACCTTCTCATTAAGTGCACTGTCATTAGTTTGCCATAAAAGTGGGGTAGAATTCAAATAAGGTGAAACAACATTGACAAGAATAATTTGCCACAGAAATTCTTTTTTGCTTCATATCTATGTTATGCCCTGAAAGGATAACAAAAGTTTACTTAGCCAAAAAACTTTTATTTCACACCATAACCAAGTGACTACAGCCTCAACTATTTAACTTTAAATTCAATTTTTCTGAAGCAATTTCTCTTCCTTACAGAAGGTATGTTTGCTATTTGCATTTGAAGACCATATCACACTTTTCTTGCTTTTCCTATTTGTGCAGAACTTACTTAATAATTTGGTTATTTTTCTAAACTGTGTAAATAAAAGTGCATATTAGATTTAAGATGGTGAATTAGTTAACTGGCACGAAAATGTCATAGAAGAAATTATATAAAAAGAACAGTTTTGTCATGTAGCAAGAGTGAGAAATAAAGTCATATTTTTCATTAGCAGTCGTGGCATCAGAACCAAAAAGTAGGCCCCTTAGTATAGCACTGGGTGGACTGGGTACAAACCACAATATTTCAAAACAAACAGGCATAGCTAGGCTATAATCTGTATAACTGGAAGGAATACCCAATGTTAAACACCACTGAAGTACAAAAGTTGAAAACATAAAAATAAGCTATCAGGGGAATTATTCAAAATAAGCAAATTTCAGGAGATGTCATAAGATACAAGATTATCTCCTATCAGTTTCCTAAGTTAGGTGCATCTGAATGAAATGTAGTTATGATTGCCTACAAAACATTTACCAGAAATTATTCACCAGACAATATCTGCTTGTTAAAGCAAGAAAGTGAACTAATATACTAGAAATGGGACTCAAAATAAAATGAAGCTGTTGTATCCAGTTCACTGGAGTGACACACTAATAACAATCTTTCAAAAATGTTTCTATCAAAGCCAGAGATGAAATTAAGCAGAAATTATATCATTTGAATATCTCTAGAATCCAATGGCTAAAAATCCATTAGCTTAAACTGGTTGAAATTTTCATGTTGGTTTTTTTTCCATCTGACCATATTCTACTCCTTTATAATTTTAAACGTTCTCCTTTACTAACATTAGAAAATGTTGGCAAGATTAACATTGAAGCAGTTTTCACATTGGTGGATCGATCCAAATCCATTTAACTGGGAGAGACTTGGAAGACAGAATATCTTACCTTTCCCCCCATCTATCCTGTTTGATATACCAATTCTGAATTGAAGTTCTGAGCTTCTATTACCTAATGAGCAATTTGCTCATGTGTACAATTAAATCAATAACTCAGGATCTGAACCACAATCCTAAGACAAGGAGAGGGGTAAAGTAGGAGAAATAGATATTTATGGTGAGAATTCAGATTTTTATGCAAATATCAGTCAAGACCTAGAAGTCAAGGGCTGAAAACAAGATTTTTTTTTTTTAAAGTAACTCTAAACCAATGAATCTAGGGAAACAAGTGTTCTTCCAGAATTTCCAAAAGTAATTTTAAAGTATAATAATCATTCAAGTGTAATCTTTCTGGCTGAACAGTAGATAGAATGCTGGACCTGGAATCAGAAATTCTAATTATATCTTCTGACTTCAAATATGGCCCAGATCCATATTTAAAAAATCACAAACTCAAGAAAAATTCTTAGAAGAAATGAAGCAAGAATTACAAAAGAGTTGGGGGAAAAATAGAATATAAGGTATTTTATACAAAAACTCACTGAAAAAATGGATTATGGAGAAATTTCAGAATCAAATGACTACCTAAATATCATGATGAAAACAGTAACAACCCAGACATAACATTCAAAATCTTAAAAGAATGCCCACATCTCTAGAGTTAGAAGGTAGAGTAGAAATAAATGTTAGTCCCTAAAAGAAACAGCAAAATGAAACAATTCATCTGAACTGGTTTAAAAAAAAAAAAAAAAACACCCACAAAGTTACTTACAGAAATAGATTTCACTAACAGTGAAATAGGAGGGGAAAGAAAGGAAAAGGGGGAATAAGAGGTAGGGTGGATAAAGGAAAGAATTAGTTCTAAGCAAAACAAATTCCAAAAAAAACACCAATATAGTTTTATCCACCTTTTTGAGGTGGTAAAGATTCTGAAGAGATGGCCATAAATTGAAGAATAGTGTGCTCAACTCTTGTATGACTAACCAGGATTCCAAATGATTATGAGGAAATAATGGAATTTCACCTCAGAAGAGGTGAAAGAATATAGAATACATTTTGATATGACCAATGTGCAAATTTGCTTTGACTAATTATACAGGTGTTTATTAGGTTTTATTTTTCTCATGTTCTTAAAGGGGAAGAGTTGGGAGAGAAGGCAGACTGTGGGGTGATTAAAACAAATAAAAATAAAAATACACACACACACTCATCAAAATGAAACATCAACATAGTAACCAACCACAATTCCTGAATACTTATGAAATATGCCATCTAGCTCCCGATAAAGAGATGGACTCAAAACAGACAAACATTTCTTACTAGCTATGGAGAAACAGAAATTTTCTTTTACTTGACTACACAGGATTGTAACAGATTTTTTCTTGCTTACTCAAGGGTCACAGAAGGGATGGAGGAGGAAAATTAGGTCATTAACCTTTGAAACACAGATAAAATTTAGTTAAAAAATAAAATAGATTAGGCATTGTTCAACTACATTGACATGCAATTATTTTAAATTCACTAGTGACACTATTCCTATCCATTTTCCTTTATTTTTCCCTCTTTTTAACCAACTTCTGCCCCTATCATCTAACATTTTTGCTTTTTTACAGGCAATTTTTCCTTTAAGTTGAAACTACAGCCAAATTTGTAGGAGCACGAAACAAGAAACTAAAAGGGAAATTACAACTACAAAATTTCTTAAAAGCCTATGTTGTTAAGTATTTCTGATCTTTCCTGAGATATAACTGAGGTTAGAATTATTATTCAGTTTAATTTTTGCCATACTTATAAGCCACCTACTTCTTATCTATGTCAGATCTTGGACCAAATACAATGTGTTCTAGGTTAGATTTAGGACGACACCACGATGAAATTTGTCAGAATGCCAAATGCTTTCTAGAAACTTTTAATTCTCTATCTAGGGAGAAAATTCAAAAGTTGTTTATTTTGGTTCTACACTACCCAGTACTTAATTATACAGCTGCACCAAAATACCAAAAGGTTCTCACCTTATCCCTGGCCTTACTAGAAATGAGAAAGAGTTTCCCCTTTACTGGTCTCCTAAGAATTCCCACCTTGAGCTATAAGTTGTCTTTCCCATTTGCCTGCCTAGAGTCCATGGTCTAAATTTTCACATATGTAAAATGAAGAAATTGTACTAGATGGGAGTTGCTTTGAGTTCCAAATATGTTCTTATGGATTTGGAACTTTTAAAGTTCTATCCACATTTTCTCTCTATTCAATTGGTCTCTAGCATATTCATCAGATGGTTTTAAAACCCGATTTGATATCCTAATCTAGTCACACAAAAGGTCTTGCATAGTTCCAAGGGCAGGTAATATGTCTAGAGCCTGGCTGCATTCCATCAGTTCCTTTGCAACATAGCCAACAATAAAAAAAAACCTTTTTCATAGCTGTTTTTAGGAGGGGAATCTTTTTCTCTTTTGAAGAATAGATATAATTGGCAAATTATAAACCCAATAAATGAGTCCCTTGCATTTCTGGTCTTCTTCTATTTCCCCAAATTCTATTTGACAACTCATCCCAGAAGCAGCTGCAGAAGGAAGATTTTTCCAAATTTTATTATTTACATATTTATAATATAAAGTTATTCCATGGATTAAATAATAGATAATTTCAATCAAGCAGGTTGTTTCTTAGGAAGCATAATATTCAAAAATTTAGAAGAAAAATTAAAACATTTTGAAAATTTAAATTTTTCTTAATTCGGAATATTTAAAAATTAGTAGTAGCTAACTTTTGCAATGTATGTCATGATATTTTTGATAACCTTATATTTATTGGCAAAATCATATATCCAGGGGCAGGTAGGTGGCACAGTGGATATAGGACCAGCCTTGAAGTCAGGATGACTTGAGTTCAAATCTGGTTTCAGACACTTAACACTTCCTAGCTATGTGATCCTGGGAAAGTCACTTAACCCCAATTGTCTCAGCAAAAAAAAAAAAAAAAAAAAAAAAAAAATTTAAACAGCATTGAAGCAAAGCTTATAAGGTTATTTGAGAGGGACACTACATACATGCATACATACGTGGAGGGTAGAAAGAGGCTGGTTTCAATATAGACAAACCAGCCATTAGCTTGTATCTTTTTTTTATTTTCTCCTTTATTAAGAACAGTTACACCATTTTTTAACATGTGAAAGAATTTCTATACTTTATTATTCTGGAGTAGGAGAAGTCTGGGGAAGATGTGACTTCCCAAATTCTTTGAAATATTTTCTAAAGAACTTAACTTTATTTGGAAGAACAAAAGGTCAAGAATTTCAAGGGAATTAATGAAAAAAAAAAAAGGCAGATGATGAAGGTGGCCTTGCTGTACCAGATCTAAAACTGTATTATAAAGCAGCGGTCATCAAAACCATTTGGTACTGGCTAAGGAATAGAGCAGTCGATCAGTGGCACAGGATAGGATATCAGGACAATCAAGGCATAACTTTAGCAATTTAGTGTTTGATAAACCCAAAGACCCCAGCTTTTGGGATAAGTACTCACTATTCAGCAAAAACTGCTGGGAAAATTGGAAACTAGTGTGGAAGAAATTAGGACTGGACCCACCCCTAACACCACATACCAAGATAATATCTAAATGGGTTCATGATCTAGATATAAAATGATATTGTAAGCAAATTAGAGGAATGTAGTATAGTTTACCTCTCAGACCTATGGAGATGGAATAAATTTATGTCCAAAGAAAAACTGGAACTCTTAACTGAACACCAGATAATTTTGATTTTATTATTAAGTTAAGGAGTTTCTGTACAAACAAAACTAATGCAGACAAGATTAGGAGGGAATCATCAAATTGGGAAATCATCTTTACATTTAATGGTTCTGATAAAGGCCTCATTTCTAAAATATATAGAGAATTGTCTCATATTTATAAGAATTCAAGCCACTCTTCAATAGATAAATGGTCAAGGGATATGAACAATTTTCAGATGATGAAATTAAAACCATTTCTAGTCATATGACTATGCTCCAAATCACTATTTATTGATCAGAGAAATGCAAATTAAGACAACTCTGAGGTACCACTACACACCTGTCAGATTGGCTAAAATGACAGGAAAAGATGATGAATGCTGGAGGGGATGTGGGAATGCTGGGACACTAATACATTGTTGGTGGAACTGTGAAGGGATCCAACCATTCTGGAGAGCAATTTGGAACTATGCTCAAAAAGTTATCAAACTGTGTATACCCTTTGACCCAGCAGTATTTCTATTGGGCTTATATCCCAAAGAGATCTTAGAGGAGGGAAAGGGCCCCACATGTGCAAGAATGCTTGTGGCAGCCCTTTCTGTAGTGGCTAGAAACTGGAAACTGAATGGATGCCCATCAATTGGAGTGACTGAATAAATTATGGTATATGAATGTTTTGGAATATTGTTCTTTAAGAAATGACCAGCAGGATGATTTCAGAGAGTCCTGGAGAGACTTGCATGAACTGATGCTGAGTGAAATGAGCAGAACCAGGAGATCATTATACACAGCAACAACAATATTACATGATGATCAATTCTGATGGACATGGCTCTCTTCAACAATGAAATGTCTCAAACCAGTTCCAATTGTTCGGTGAAGAAAGCCATATACACCCAGAGAGAGGGATATGAAATGTGGACCACAACATAACATTTTCATACTCTCTTGATGTTTGTTTGCATTGTATTTCCTTTCTCTAATTTTTTTTCTTATAGATACGATTTTTCTTGCACAACAATAAGTGTGGAAATATATATACACATATTCGACTTGTCAAGTATTTTAACATAATTAACATGTAGTGGACTTCCTGCCATCTAGGGGAGGGGAGGGGACTGGGGGGAAAATTTGTAACAGAAAGCTTTGTAAGATCAATGCTAAGGCACTACCCATACATATGTTATTAATTGAAAAAAAACAAAACAAAAACACTTAACTTTCGTAAGTAGTAGCCTATAGACATTTAAAAATATCCTTCATGAGTATTACAATAATGAAAAAATGAAAGTTCTTCCAAATATTCTCTATTCATAAGTCCTCCTGCTACTACTGCTGAAAACATCAGCATTATTGTAAGGAGTTGCCAAATCAAAGAAATCAAACACAGGGATCAACTCTCAATGGCACTATTTGTAAATGAGCTGACATCTAAAAATATGGGAAGAAACTGACCAAATTCTTATAAGAGCAATATTTTTTTTTGGTAGAATGAAAGTGACATTTAACTAAAAATGCAGATTGGCAGGAAGCTTTGGAGTTTCCAAGTACATCAAAAAATTTACCCAGCTTTAAACAATCCTTTTTTGAAATCAGAATATATATAACAAGGTAAAATCAATAAAGTAAGAATTAAGTGAAGCATTGTTTTAATATCAGCTGCACAAACAAAAAGGAAAAGCATCTATCTTAAAAAAAAGTTAAGGGGGCAGCTAGGTGGCACAGTGGATAGAGCACAAGCCCTGAAGTCAGGAGGACCTGGGTTCAAATCTGGACTCAGACACTTAACATTCCCTAGCTGTGTGACCCTGGGCAAGTCACTTAACCCCAATTGCCTCAGCCAAAAAGCAAAAAAAAAAAAAAAAAGTTAAGATACTTTTTACCTAAAACACAAACCCCAAAATGGGAGAAGAGTCAAACTGCTGAATATTTTCACTTGAATAACTTGTATAATAAGTGGTTTTTACTTGTTTTATAATTAAAATAACAAAAGCACCAAGAAAAATCATGATGAGTAGTCATTCCTCAAAATGCATCCCAAGTCTTAAAATTAAGTCCAATAACAATATGTTGTTGGACACTTTCCAAAGATTTTAAAATGTATAAAAGGTGTGGGGGCATGAAGTTAAATGAAGTGAGAAGAATACAAAGAATGAAACCAGCAAGCACCAGGGAAAAAAATGTGGTAAAATTCAACATGGCAGAATGATATTTCTTGTACTTACTGAAATTCAAAATAGCTCTTCAGGAAATAGTAATAGCTGGTAACCTTAAAAATGGACACAGCAATTCAGTATATAAATTAACAGGCAAAGATTTTTTTTCCTCCCACCAGTCTGGACTTTAGTCCATAAAGATAATATAAAAGAGTTATAAGAAAAAGGAGAAACTCAATTATAAGTATAGAAAATGACACAGATAAGACAAAATCCTATATAGCAAAAACTGTTTGATTTATTTGGAGCTGTTTTTCCTCTTCTTTTTTTCATTGCTTTATCCTTTTTTCTGTAAATTACTGCTTTCCATATCCACTTTACACTATAGAAAACTTATCTCAAAAACATAACAATTTTCTTTTTTTCAGTGCAGTATATTTTATTCTATTATCAAGCTTTTATTTGATAATAACTTGTCCATGGGAGAGTCTAGATTTCCTAAAGTTTAGCTTCTACAACACAAAATTTAATAAAAAAAATTATAATCATTACAAATAAATTAAAGTATAGTATGCTAAATATAATTTTATGGACAGTTGTATATGATACATTTTTATGTTCCTAAACATTTTATTTAGACTTGTAAAAGTCAAATACACACATTAATATATTACATTTATGTTTCCTCTCTCAAATTTCCATTTTTGGGTACAATGTGTCAACTTTCTTTTGTAATCACCTTTAAGTCTCAAAAAAAGTAAAATGTTCAACTTATATTAAAGATTAGGAATGCTACAGGAAACTGCATTTTTGTTACTTAGATATATGCATAATACCTACTGTATATTCCAATATACATTCAATAAGAAGGTATAAGGTTGAAAGTAACTAGTAGGATTATAAGCATTACTGGGGTATGCAGGTAAATTTTATTTTTAAAATGTTAAATCAGTGTGCACAGAAATTTAATTGTGATTTATTTTCTATGTAAATTCCAAAAAAAGGATAAAAAACAGATAGTACTTAGGTACTAAGACACATGCTTTAAAAACAAACAAACAAAAAACAACAACAACAACAACAATAACAACAACAAAGGGAGGAGTCATTTAATCAAGAGCCTTTAAAACTTGAAGTCCACTGGGTCCAATCCCTTCCCTTTCTCTTATCATCTTAAAAGTAAGTACACAGAAATACAGAGGGGCTAAGGAACATTTCCAAGCTCACAGAGAGTCATGATTCAAACTCAGGTCTTCAAAGTACTCTTCTAACTATACCATATTGAGAAAATGCCTTGTGAGATAGCTTCTTTAGGTAATTTTTGTTCAAAAAGCATGCAACTTTTGAGTTGATTTCATCAAGTCTATTTATTAATGCATTTCAAGTTTCAAAAAACCTTACATATCTTTGCACAATACTTTATTTTTTTTTGTTTTTGCAATGTTTTAGTAAAAATTTCCAAAGTGAACAAAAAAGATACTGTATAAAACACAGCGGACATTAAACTGACAGTAGTATTAGATCTCTCGTCTTGATCTTTTTGTTTTACCACATCTTGATTTGCAATGGAGAGTTCAGTGCACATATCTCTTTTCAGAAAACATTTAACTTAGACTCAAAATAAAATAGGGCAGTGTGTATTCTGCCAAAACCCTACCACAGGATAACATTACAAGCAAAAAATTTACATGATCCAAAGTCTACCACACTCAAGAAGTTACTAAGAACTCTTGCAAAATAAAAGTCACCATTTTAGAAATGCAAACCCACTTCCAACCTTTGCACAGTCTGAAAACAAATGTATTTAAATGATTTAAAAGCAATTACATATATTTCTACCTATTGTTTAGAATTATTTATAATCTGGGGTTTCATGTACAAAATTTGTCTCTAAATCATGTACAAAAAGCTGTATTTTGAAAAAAGTCACCACATACTGTACAAGTTTACAAGGAAGAGATCCCATTATTTTCTCTAGCATTTTTGGCCTTGCTGGCTTGCGTCACATTATGAGAATGATTGTGTAAACCTTATACTCTTAAAAAGAAAAGAAAATAAAAAGGAATACCCAAATACAGAAGTCTTTTGAACCTTCAAAAAATTTTCCTTCTAAGTGAAGCCAGGAAAATGATAGCCATTTACATCTGGTTAGCTTGATGTAGTTGGAAAACAGAAGCAATAAATATGTCACAAGCTTAAACGTTTTTTAATGCCCCCTTCCATTTCCTGCATAGCAGTAAGCCTGTTAATACATTAAATGCTTTTGCTTTCTTTCTTAAATTCCAATTATTTACAGCTGCTTAAAAACTAAATTTGTAATGGGACATTGTGCTGTTTCAACTTCACTGCTGTTTAAAGATTAAAAAAAAATGTCAGTAGGCCTATCAGTTGAGCAAATAATTGTTTTTAGTGGTTATTCATTATCAGTTACAATATGATGAAAAGTTTGTCCATTTTTGATAAATTAAAAAATAAGCATAACCTATTCTTTTGCATGTCAAAATTTTTTAGAAATCAAAATCAAAACAAAACTCACAAAATATCTTGTGTTAAGAATATATGAAAAAGTAAAAATAAGTAGGCTGCAAACAAAAAATCCAACAAGGTATAATTTCCACAAAAGCATGAATAAAATTCCAACTAACTTTAAAAAGGCTGAACTGAATAGTTAGATGAAGTTTAAAATAAAAAGAAAATCAGACTCTTACATAAAGTCAATTTGAAGCAGTATGCTGCATATGCCCAGTTTACATAACACTTCTGTTAACTGTATCTCCAGAGAGTTTTGAGCTGTGTGCTATGTTTTAGCAGCTGTTTGAAAAGATAAAATGATTAGTGGAACCAACTTTTACCATAAGGAAAACAAAACAAAACAAAACTGATTCTCATTTCAAAACTGCTGTGTAAAAGCATTATAGAATCCTGGACCATTATACACCACCATCCTCTGTTATCCTGAGTATGTCAATTAAAACAGTAATTGTTTTCATTAATAGCGGAAAAGTTTTTATAATACAAAGAAATATCCATATTGCAATTTTTGTTTACAATTGCACACAGAAGTATAGTGTACGTAAGAAATACATGTCTGCATATAACAAGGTATGTACATTGGCAAGTGATGTCTCCAATGTTGAGGTGGTCTAGCCTCCTAGCCTTAATTGGCAGTTGAAAAATAGATATATATTTCAATTTGTGAATAAAAGTTTTAATAGAGCCATATTTGCCTGCAAGTGAAGAAAACGCAGCAACGAAGAACAGGGAATAAGGGGCGCGCAATCATATTCTAAGACTTTGTGCCATTAGATTAAAAATATCTGTCTGTAAGAAAAACATGTTACTTCCTTTTTTTTTTTTTTTTTTTTTTTTTTAAATTGGAACATTCAGCCATTAAAATTTAAACAACTCCACCTGGGCTGAGGACATAGTATCTTGCCTTTTTTCTTCTACTCTTATGCTGAGAGTTTAGTCTGGGGACAATGACTTAATAGGTTTTTCTTTGGAGTGAAGTTTTCCCATTGTAGGCACTAGGAAGAACCAAGGCAAAAGCTGCAGTTAACGTCTCATGTGTCCCATTTGATAACTTTCTCGGGGTCTCTGACGCTGTGGTGGCTGAACTGCTTGGGGAGGTCTCCTCCTCTTTAAAGTGCCTGAGTTATTAAATAAAAGCAAATTAAGCCATGATTTAAGGGGAAAAAAAGAAAAGCATTATCCTCAATATACAATTCAAATAAGTTTTGAACACATGTAAAACTTCATAAAAAGTGTAAGACAAGTATAAATATAAAAACTTTTAAAAATAAACTATAGGACTTAAGATCCTTCCATTCCAGTTACAATTCACTAAAAGATCACTGCTGATTTGTTTAATTCTTCACTTCATTTAGTAAGGGCAGTGTAATGCTACAGTTTGTTTAGTAAGACATCTAAGGGTATAAAAGTTGACAAAATTCAAACAGAAGAAAGTTGGGTGAATTTGACAAAAACAAGAACATGAATATTCAAATCCAAGTATTTTTATAAATCAACAGGTGAAGAGTCAACACAGCAAAGGCATTTTAAAATAGTTGTCACTAACACATTGTAAGACAGTATTCTTAAAATATTCACCAAACTATACATTTAATAGTCCAATTTCCAATGGCAAAGTATCTATTTAAAATTATTTCTTTTGGCACAGTTTTCTCACTGAAGGTAACTTCTTATTAAACAGAGATTTGTGTTACTGTTTGATTATAGGAAGAACTATAACACACACAAGAAACAGCTGACTTCTTTAAAAATGGAACAAAAATTTATTTTGCTCATATTGTCTTACCTGGAAGTGGTTTAGGAGGAGGCAACTTTGGATTACTGCTTGGAGTATGAACACTGCATATCTTAATAAACCCAGCCATTAACATGATCAAGGCAATTCCCATAAGCAAAACTGCCCACCAGTAAGCCTAAAAATAATAGATAAATATTTATTTTCTTTAATAAATTTACAAAACATTTAATTATACTAGAAATTTAAGCAAGCTTACAACATAGGAAACCTACTTCAAATTTCTAATAAGGCCATGGGCTTCACAGCATTTAAGTACTTAAAGGAATTTTTAGGCAGCACCTAATCTAATCCAATCTCATTTTAAAGAGAAGAAAACTGATACTCGAGAGATCAATTGTAAATTAGAAAATTAGCGTATTGGGAGAGTAGAAAGAAAAGGCTGCAGCAGGGAGTGCACTAAAAGAAAAAGTCTGAAAGGATAGACTACAGGGGAAAAATGCTTCCAAAAAATGGGCATAAGAACTCAGAAAGCTTATCAGTATATTGCCATTTAATGCACAATCAATAGATCCCCAAACCTCAAGAAATCCTAAAAATAGCCATATTACAACATAATGATATTATAATTCATATTCAGGATGAAGACCCTGAATCCTTAAGATTCTCTTTGAAAAGGTAGTGTGAGAATGAAATGAGAATTTATTAGAAAAGAACTAGAAATACTGGGTTCCACTCCCAGCTTTTACAGTTAATGTGTAAATCCCTTAATCTTACAGAACCTTAAAACTCATTCCTATTGTTTGTCCTTTGTTCTCCAAGAGGATAATCAGGGAAGTGATATGTCTTGCAAGTGAACTGGATTTAAATCAGGTTGTTGAAAATTACCAGCCTCATTCACTCCTCCTGAGCCATCTGGGTCCAGTGGCAAAATATAGAACAGGACAACTGAAGATGGTCCCCCAGATGCAGTGGAAGATTTTGGCCTTTTAAATTAAGATCTTTCCCAGGTCTCAGTCTGACTGAGGCTATACCCAATCAGTGATTAGGTGTAGGTAAGGAAACATTTGAAAGCATAGGTATAAATGGATATTTTCTTAAAATGTTAAGCATCCACCTAAAATCATCAATAAGCATTACTTGTATTGGGAATAAGCTAGAAGTCTTTTCAGTAAGATCAAGAGTGAAATAATGTCCACTGACATCAACATTAATCAATATTATTTTAGAAATGCTAGCAACAGCAATAAGAAGAAAAAGCTGAAG
This sequence comes from Myrmecobius fasciatus, assembly GCA_023553655.1. NCBI lineage: Eukaryota > Metazoa > Chordata > Mammalia > Dasyuromorphia > Myrmecobiidae > Myrmecobius > Myrmecobius fasciatus. The sequence continues at coordinate 71,154 of JAJPUD010003864.1, forward strand.
GATTAGAATTCTCATTGAGGTAATAAAACCATTACTTTTTGCAGACAATATGATGGATGTACTTGGAAAATCCTAAAGATTCAACTAAAGTTAGTGGAAACCATAATTTGAGCAAAGTAACAAGAAAAATTAATACACATAAGTTGCCAGCATGTCTATAAATCACCAACAAAACCCTGCAAAAAAAAAAAAATATATATATATATATATAAGAGATACTCCATTTAAAATAACTATAGACTGTATAAAATACTTGGGAATATACTTGTCAAAACAAACTCGGGAACTACATGAACTTAATTATAAAGCATTTTATACATATAAAGTCAAATTGAAATAACTGGAGAAGATATGTTCATCATTCATTGATATATAAGGCCTATAGCATAAAAATGACAATCCTACCTAATTAATTTATTCAATGCCTTCCCAAATAACTACAAAATTATTTTACTAAGAGAGAAAGACTAAAAACAAAATTATTTGGGAAAAAAAAAAGGTCAAGAATTTCAAAGAAAACTAATGAAAAAATTTAAAGAGGAGGTGTAGCAGTACCACATCTTAAAAAATAAATTATAAGAGATTATCAAAACTATCTGGTATTGGCTAAAAACTGATAGATCAGTGGAAGAGACAGATTACAAATATACAATACACAGTAGCAAATGAACACAGTAACTTTGTATTTGACAAATGTAAAAATTTAAGTTTCAGGGATAAGAATTCATTATTTAGTGTGCAAAGCAAAACAAAAACAAAAACAAAAACAAAAAAACTGTTGAAAAAGCCAGAAAACTATCTGGCAGAAATTTGGGTATAGACCAATATCTTGCACCATTTATCAAGATCAAAATGAGTATATAACCTAGATATAAAGGGAAATAACATAAGAAAATTAGAATATGGAATGTTATTACCTATCAGACTTATGGATAGGAAAACAATTTATGAACAGACACGAGATACAGAGCACTGTGGAGAATAAAATGGATTTGATTACATTAAATTAAAAACATTTTGTACAAATAAGTCCATATAGACAAGATTAGAAAGAAAGTAGAAAACTGGGAAAGAATTGTATACACAATTTCCCAGATAAAGATCTCATTTCTTAAATATATAAAGAACTCTGTCAAATCTATAAGAATGAGTCATTCCCCAAATGATAAACGGTTAAAACATATGCATATGTAGTTTTCAGGAGAAGTGATAAAAATTATACAAAGTCACATGAAAAAATGTTCTAAATTACTAATAAGAGAAATGTATATTACAACAACTCTGGGATATCATCTAACACTATGAGATTGACCAAAACATTAGAAGGAGAAAAATGGCATGTTAGAAGGGGTATGGAAAAATTGGTACATTAATATATTCTTGGGTGGAATCATAAACTGATTTAATCATTTTAGAGAGCCATCTAGAATTCTATCCAAAGAGTTATAAAATTGCATACCCTGTGACCCAGCAATACCAACATTAGATCTTTTTTTTTTTTTTAAGATAATTAAAGGGGAAAAGGAAAAGAACCTCTGTGTTCTAAAATATTTATAGCAGCTATCTTCATGGTTGCAAAGAACCATAAATAGAGGGAATGGTCCTAGATTGGGGAATGGTTAAACAAGTTGTAGTATATAGATGGAATACTATTACTATACTATAAAAAATGATGGACTGGTTGATTTTAAATGTAATATTTTAATTTTCCCTCTACTGCACAGAAAAACCATTTTTAACATTCATTAACATTTACATGTTAGTCAGAGTTCCATGAAAATCAGGGAGCTGATGCCATGACATGCAAGTGAATTAGATTGAAGTGAGAGAGGGCTGGGTAAAGGTCACTGGCTTCACTTTCCCCTTCAATCACCAGGGTCCAGTAGTCAGAAAGAGATCAGGACAACTAGAGATGGCCTAACTACATTAATTTATTCTCCAGAGATGATGGCATTTTCATTTTAAGTCTTTGAAAATTATCTTTAATGAAATCTTTCAAAGTTGATTATCATACAAGTTTGCTTTCACTGTATACAACTGTATACAATGTTGTCCTGATTCTGCTCATTTCACTTTGCATCAATGCACTGTAGTCTTTCCAGGTTTATCTGAGAGCAGACTGCTTATCATTTCTCATAGAATAATAATATTCCATCACAATCACATACTATAACTTGTTCAGCCATTTTCCAATTGACTGATATCCCCTCAATTTCCAATTGTTTGCTACTACAAAAATGTTTGTATATATAGATTGCTTTTCTATTTAAAAAAATCTCTCTGGGATACATATCCAGTAGTGGCATGGTATTAACCGGTCAATTCAGACTCTTTAGGCATAGTTCCAAATTACTTCTTAAACTATGGGTCATTACCCCATTTGGATCTGTGTAACATAGTGGGGGGGAAGGGGGTGTCACAAAATTATGATTTATCAGTAAATGTTTGATTTGTACACCTATTTTATAAATCTATATACCTGAGGTTGGATAAAATTTCTTGAGCAAAAAGGAATCAATCACAAGTGGAAAAAGTTTTAAAGACCCTGCTCTACAGAATTCTGAATTAATATACCACTTCACCTTTCTTTCCTTCAATTCTTAACCTATCCTTTATCACTAAATGGCCTCAATCAAACTGAAAACCTGTATGAGACCTTAGCTTAAAAAGGTCACGGTCCCCCACTAAGTCAGGGCTATCTTCAGGCCTCCCAATCTGTATCTAGCCACTGGATCCAAATGGCACTGGAAGAGAAAGTGAGGCAGGTGACCTGGCACAGGTCTTTCTCACTTAAATATAACTCACTTGCATGTCATGGCATCACCTACCTGATGCCATGCTCCTCAAGAACAAAGAACAAACAACAATCTTTGTGAATAGAGCTGGGGACTCAACTGAAATGATCAATTGGGCAACATGCATCTTTCTACACAAGGTATCATACCTTTATTGCTCTGTTTAAATGAATGTTAAAAAAAATAAGTTTGCTGAAACCTCTCAAGATATCTTGAGGTTTATGGATTAGACCTCTAAGAACCATGGCTTAAACACAAATCATTCTGGCTCTCACTGACTGGTCAACAATAGGTCCCAGGGCAAGCAATTCCCACTTTGGTTATCATTTTGGGCCCAGGATTAATTCGGAGTAAATGTAAATAGCAACTGTTTTCTGTTTGGGGCAGAAGCCCTGATAGTTTTCCCTTCCTGGGTTGGATTTGGAGGGAAGACAAAAAGGGAGTTGAGAAGGGGAGGAGGAGAATTGGTAAAAGTTTATTCTTTGCCCCAATTCTTATCTAGATTTAATCACTGAATGGGCTTTGCTTCATAGAAAGAGACCTGTTAAACATCTTAGCTTTAAAAGGTCAAGGTATCCTACTACAATCTATTTTTTGCCACTGGATCCAGATGGCATGGAGAAGGAAGTGAGATGGGTGACTTTGCAGGAGCCACCCTCACTTAAATCCAATACTCTTGCCTTTTATGGTATCTGCTCCTTGATATTATGGTCCTCATTGAGAACAAAGGCCAAACAACAACTGTACCCAGGCACAATGTTTGGAACACAGTAGACACTTGATAAATAGTTTTTAAGTAATTTGCCCAGGGAAACTAGTATTGAATGAAAGAGCATGCTAAATTTTATACAAACCATTACTTCTGAACATAGTCTAAGGTAAAAAAAAAAATGTTAAAGAATATTTTGTTTATTCTTCATGTTTCAACAGCATTAATAATATATATTACAAACTACAGAAAATTGGTGAAATTAATGACAAAGAAATTCTATTCAAGAACTCAAATTAAAAATTGTCTTTCCTGGGGCAGCTAGGTGGCTGTGTGACCCCAGGCAAGTCACTTAAGTTCAACTGCTCAGCCAAAAAAAAAGTCTTTCCCCCCTCTTCTCAACATCCATGAATTCTCTATTAATTTAAACAAATATCCAGTGTACTGAATTTTAGGTATGCCGTCCCCACCCCACCCCCAGAACTTATACATTCAAATTCAAGTTCCTTTCAAAGTATATTACTTTTGTTGTTGTTGTTGGGAGTTCTTGTTCAGTCACGTCCTATTCCTCATAACCCCATTTGGAATTTTCATGGCAAAGACACTTGAGTGGTTTGTCATTTCCTTCTCCACTTCATTTTATAGATGAGAAAACTAAGGCAAACAAGGTTAACTGACTTGCCCAGAATCACACTGCTAGTAATTATCTGAGGCCACATTTGACCCAGAAAAATCAATCTTCCTGATGCCAAGTCCAACACTATCCACTATACCACACTGTAAGAGCATACTATTTTTTCCAGAGATTATGCCTTTGTCTAAACTAGCTTTTTGGAATCATCTTCAAAGCCTGAGATGCTTTAACACTGAAAACCTTTGTCTTTGGAGAAAGTATTTGATTTTTCTAACTACCTGAAAGTCACTTGAAGCCTAGGTAGGTGATTAAGATATAGATGGGTAAGATGGGTAAAACTATTTATGGGAGAGAGGGAAAAAAATAGTACATGACTAAAGAGTAATGAGACTGATTTTGTACATGTGGTTTATAACCCAGATCTAAAAACAATAACAGAAGAAGTGCTCTCAAAATGTTTTCAACAATGGCAAAATATATTCACTCAACAAGCATTTATTAAGCACTTCCATATATTTTATAAGTTAGTTGTATGGAATAATCTAAAATATTCTGGAGGGAATAACACTCATTTGAATAGGTAGGTAGGGGTGTGTGTGTGTGTGTGTGTGTGTGTGTGTGTGTGTGTGTGTGTGTGTGTGTGTGTGTGTGTGTGTGTGTGTGTGTGTGTGTGTAAATTTTAGTACATCTTGTTTTACAGGAATTTTCTTACTTCATAGATCAATATCAGCCCTCAAGGTCTTCTTTAATAGTCTATCACAGGATCATCCAATATTTTTATGAACAACTAGGTTGAAAGTAGATTGACAAAATTTCAGATATAAAAAGGTAGTAGGAATAATTAAAACATCAGATGTCAGAATCAATATTCAAAATTATCTTTACAGATTAAAATAGACTGAAATCAAGATGAAAGTTGATATGAAGAAAGGAAGTCATGTGTATATATACTAAAACAAATATGCACATACCCCCTCACTATTTATGGGGGTAAAAAAAAAATCACATAAATACCTAAGCTTTTATTTCTAATTGGCATTTAAACTTTTAAAACAAAACTAATTTTCACCATAAAAAGCATCCCACAAACAAAAAAGCATTGATGTTTCACACTAATAAAATCTACGTCAGCAGCATCCAGAATTCAAAAGTCAAATAAAATTTATATAGCACTTTGAAAAATGTAAGATACTTTAGGTATCTTCAGCTTTGAGAACAAGAGGGAATAACGATAAAAAGAGAAAGGATCTGAATAAAGGTCAATGTCTAAAACAAATCACATTCAACATTCATTAAGACAACTCCAACAAATTTATCACTAGCAGATTTCCTACTATTCTTCCACTAATATTTTAATGACAAATCCATTTTCAGCAACCATTTTAATGTGTCAAACAAATTAGCATTGATGCATATTATACTGGCCAAAAAAAGAGAAATTATGGGCTGAATAAGAGTAGTTGGATGGATTTAGCAGCAGCTTAAATGTTGTCCATAAAAAACAACTAATAAATTATTATCAGCTGGCAGGATCATCTTTAATGCCAGAAGGATATTCCATTCAACATTTTTATCAATAGTGGTTGAAGATTTTGGGTGATACAAAGTTAGCAGGAATGATTAAAATATCAAATGTCAAAATTAACATTCAAAATAATCTCCACATATTGAAATAATAGCCAAATTAAGGTGATATGATTAACTCTATAAGTCTGATTCACAATAACTCATTTGCAAAAATATATGAATATTAAGATTATGTCAGAAGTTCAAAATGAGTCAACATTTTGGTATGGTCAGTGATGCAATAATCTCATGTTATGTTAGGAAATTTACAAAGCATAACCCTTCCAGAATATCAAAAGATCTCTCTTCGAAATAGAACTCATATTTGAAAAGGGATATTGACAAATTAAGATTATGTCCTGAGAAAGGTCAGAGGGAGTATAAGGTCTCAAACCATGTTAAAGAGAAATGCTTAAAAAAAAGGAATACTTTGCCTACAGATAAGAATCCCAAGTAAAGACTATATGAATGATTGAAAGGGAACCAAGCTTATTATTCTTTGTGAATCTAGAGAAACTAACAACTCAGAGACGAAAGCAACAAAGAACCAAAATGATCCTTTTTGAACTTTGCTCTGGACCCCAAAGCTTCCGAATTCCTGAAAGAGTCCCCCTCCCCACAAAAACACAAAAGGAAATAAAAAGTAATCTCTAAGGGTATATTCCACTGACTGCCTTACTAGAGAACCATGTGCCTGAGGCCTCTCAATTGCTTTCTTAATTTAATAAATGGCAGGACAAATTGACAAAGAGGCCTTTCATATCACTTCCTAGTAAGAAATCTGTAAACAAACTCCAAGGATGGTATCTGTTCAGAAAAAATTATCCTCTTCACAAGCAACTAATGTTTTTCCAAAGATATTCATATTAGATTAGGTAAACCACACAGACACTGATATAACTGAAAATAACTACAAAAACCAATTAAGTCTTTGAAAATTTTTTTCTTTATGAAAGTGACTGCCCCGTACAATTCATTCTCTCTCTCACACATGCACACATACACTTCCCTCATGATGTACACATAGTTTCTACTTTAGCAGTGGATTCCTCTTATTACAAAGAAACAGGTCAACAATCATCATTCTTTTAATTGCTTTCTCTACCTTTTGAAGGGTAAAATTATCATTAAGATAAGGTAAAAAGTAATTAGTTGTTCTATTTTTTTGCAGGAGCTCCAAAAGATAGCTAGATAAGTAAATTTTCCATATTACTCTTATTTGTCTTGGTGCCAAGTTTGTGATCTTTTTCTCACACTACACATTTAATTCCCCTTTCTCTACAGGTGATCATTAGTCTCTTATGATGATGTACTAAGAAAGTCAACTCAGAAACAATTAAAAATTTAAGAATGAAATTCTGATGTCACAAAGGAAATTTCTACAAGAAAAGAAAGGGGGAAATGATTGGGGGGGGGGGGGGGGAGAAACTAACCAATATAAGTATACAATGAACAAAAAGACCAACTTTTAAAAGACAAAAGATGGAAAGGCAGGTAAGAAAAGTAAATATAAGAGTATACAACCAAGACATAAGAAGATTTTATATGTTAATGTTGCAAATGATCTATGGTTGCAAAGTGAGGAAAAATAAGAGGCATTTATTTTATTGCTATTTAGAATTGGAAATAGGTAGAAAGCTCAAAGTGGGTATGAGATTACTTAACAAGAGAGATGGGAGAATGATCACAGGTGACAAAGAAGGCAGAGCTGCTCAAAAAAGGACAAAAGAATATCAACCAAGGAACCAAAAAACAAGATAAAATTGGGGGGGGGGGGGGGGAGGAGGGTTGATAGTTCAAGGTAGCTAACTACCTTTGATGAGTTCAAGTAATCATAAATAAATGAAGTATAGCCCAAAGTATTAAAATAACTTATAGAAATAAGTGCTAAACCAGAACTAATCAGCTCTGAAAGACTATGGAGAAAACAAGAGTTATCTCTTAACTGGTAAAGAGCAATTCTTGTTATAGTTTTAAAAGGTTTAGCAAAGTCTACAAAATATAGGCCAGTGAGTTTAATTCCTTTAAATTTTATAATTCCTTTCAAAACTGTAAAATGTATTATTAAAAGAATAGTTAGTAAACAATGAGAAAAGGAAACAATGATCATATCACAAAGAGCCAGTATGGATTCATTAAAAATGTGTCATGCAAAACTAACCTCATTTACTTTTTAAACCAAGCTACTAGATCTGGTAGGTCACAAGAATACAGTAGGCACTGTTTGTTCAACTTGTTCAACATTCTTTCATGTTTTATTAAAACTAGCTGAATCTCACCAAGTTTAAAAAACAAACAAAAAACCCCACAGAAATTGATGTCTCCACGTCAACATTAAAGAAAGTATCTAGTGAAATATCCAAAGATGTGTCCTTTCAAAAACACTTACAATTTTGATTACTCTTAAATAAAGAGAAAAGACACAGGAAGGGATGCAGAAAAGAATGGAAGCAATGCTGATGAAACAATTTTAAATTCCAAAGAGAATTAGAAGATCACAGAATTTGACAGACAAATGTAGTAAGTACTACAATGTTAATTTCAAAATATATATATATATGTATATATATATACATATACACATACATATATATATATATATTTTAAAATTGTAAATAATTAATTCATGGTGTAATATAATAGACAATCCCATTTTTCTGGATTGTATATGGAAATGTTCAGTCTGTAACTGTCTATATCAAGTTTCACAATAACGAAATTTTAAAAGAAATGATAGGTATACAAAACACACTTTACATCAGAAAATTGTTCATAGTGAAACCAGTATTAAGAATCAAATGCTATTTCCTCATAACAATAGTTATCAACTGCAAAAAATTATGATCATGGAGTTTATTGAAAGGTACACTTAAAATAATCAAAGGTTTTTGTAATTGTTCTATAAAAACACTCAGAAATACTTACCACAATCCATTCAGCAATGTTTTCATATAGTTCTGGGCTAAAAATTGCTTTTTTCAGTCTGGCTAGAGGGCCATCAGCATCTACCAATCTACACCGCATAAATACATCACAATAGCCTCTAAAATCATTACAAGGAGACCCAGGTTGCAAAGTGATGGTTCGACCATTAAAGTGCTTATCCCATCGGAGAGACCCTGTACTTGCACAAGATGATGGATCCACTGAAAAAGAGGAAGGATCAAAAACAATCTAAAAATCATATTAATTTTAAAAAATTCAATCCATTTACAGCATTTTTAAATGCCTATAAAATGCATTTTTAAAGTACTAAATTCAAAACCACATACATTATATCAATAAAAAGGACCACAAAATTCTAGGGGATCACAAGTCTGAAATGTTTTTGTTCCACTCATTTTTTAATGGAAATACAAATATATGAATATGAACAAGTCAAAAAATAAGCATTTGATAAGCAGGTACCATGGATTTAAAAGATTCATGGAACTGACTGAAAATTATGACATTTTAATAACAAAAGATAGGATTTCTAAAATACTTTAGAAATCCTATCATTATAATATAACACAGTTAATTTTGTTAAAATGGATTAACTTTTAAACTATACTTTTTCTCCAGTAAAATACTACTAAAGTTCATCAAGTTGCAACTTAGGGAGAATTTCCATAATAAATTGCAAAATGAAAGTCTTACTTTTATTCATGCAGCAGACATGGCATAATTCTTTATCATCCTTGCCATCAGAACTAGCACATGTGCATTCCTCCAAGCCATGTTTTTCACAGATAGATCCAGCACATTGCTATTGTAGAGAAAAACAAAAAATTTACTCAGGGGCCTTAATTTACAGAGAGAAATAAAAAGTTACAATAATACAATTATTATGAAAAAAAGAGGAAGTGAAAAAGTTTGTTTCAAATGAGAAGTCTTTTGCAAAGCACACTACAATAAGGGTTAGATCTGAGCCAGATAGATTCTTTTGGAAAGGATAAGAGCCACATTAAAAGCAGACCAAGAAACCAACTTAAAATAATATGAACCCAGAAATGAGAAAACTGTGTACAGATATTAGAATGAGAAATTTTTAGTCTTACAGCAAAAAGAAATAAGGAAAAAGTTAATTTTATCAACTGTACTTCAAAATATTTATCAGTGTAGATATTCATCCATTCACTGATGCAGCTTACAACTCTTCCATACTTTAATTGATAATTAATGAGTTGCTATGGCCAAAAATACTTATCACTGAGCCAACTTTCTAGCAATAAGCCTCAATCAAGCAAAGCTTAAGTAACAGGAAGTTTTCAATCTATGGTTTAGGTCCTTTCACCTTTTTCATTGAAGTGATCTGGGATCTGAAAGAATGTATATACTATGGACAAAGTTTTTAGAAATTTTAAATTTCTAAAAGCAATCAAACACAGCAACATAATGTTTGTTAAATTCAACAACACAAACTAGTGGAAGGACTTCCTAATTTAAAAAAAAAAATTTTTTTTAATTACTGGTAAAACCAGAAAGCAATTTGGGAGAAATTAAACCAGTATCTTAAATTGTATATCATAAACAATCTATTATTAGGTGCTTATGTGCCAGGCACTGTACTAGGCACTGGGGAAACATGTAGCCAGTCAATAAATACTTATCAAGTGCCAACTGTATACTAGATACTAGGGACACAAAAAGAGGCAAAACAAAACATGCCCTTACTACCACCAAGGAGCTCACAATCTAATGGTGGAGGCAACAAGCAAATATATACAAACAAGCTGCAATCAGGATAAAGAGGAAATAATTAAGAGAATAAAGTACAAAAAAGGGAAACACAAAGAATGAAACAATCGTTACTCTCAAGAAATATACATTGGGTAAGACAATGGGTACCTATATAAATATTACCAGAATAAATGCACATAAATACATAGTAGTTAAATACAAAGTAGTTTGAGAGGGAGGCACCAACAGTTTGGGAGGTAGGAGAGAATAGGATCAGGACATGATTCATGTAAAGGTGACTCCTGAGCTTTGCCTTGAAAGAAATGAATAATTCTTAATATCAAATAGATATGAGGAAGCATCACATTCCTGGCATGGCAAATAACCAGTGCAAAGATGGATGGAGATAAGAGATGGAATATTGTATATAAGGAACCAAGAAAATACAAGTTTGAGGCACTGGGAAATAGTTGGGGATCAAATAGTAATTTTAGAAGCATAAATTGAGATTAGGGTAAAGAAGAAATACAATACAGAAATGGGCAGAGGGGAGCAGGGTGAAATTCATATAGTATATATAGAATTGAGGAAAGACCAATTTGACTGTATTATAAAGAGGAAATGATATATACAATGAGGCTAGAAAAAGTTTTGGGGCAAGTTATAAAGAGCTTTAAAGGCTACACTTTCTGATGAGTCATATACTCTAAATAGAAAAGGCCAAATGATAAATAATGAAAGACAAAATAAACAACAGAAATTGTATTAAAATAAAAAGCCTTTCAGGAAAAAAATTAATATGACTTCATCAAACATCTAAGACACAAGGTATCTAAAACATGTATATACACATAAATCTACATTTATATAATATTTATATATAGAATTGACGGACTTTGAATATAGTCTATTTATTTCCCTCTTTTTGGCCGCATGGTTAATACAGAAATATGTTTTGCATAGTTATATAATTATAACAGATATAACATTGCTTGACTTTTCAACAGTTGAGGAAGGCCTACAGAGTAAAGAATTTAGAACTCAAAATTCTAAAAAACATAAATGTCTAAAAGTTTATTAAAAAGTATCCCCTTTCACTTGGGAAACGTGTCAAATATGAGATATTGTAGATTTGCAGAGACTTAAAAAAAAAAAAGAGGAATATATAGTCTTCTGCCCAAAAGAACAAAATTAATTACTCTACATAGTTCTGTAATTAGCATACCCATAGAACTATACTAATTGTAAGGACTCATCTACTTTTCAAAGCAAAGTTTGAGATATCTAACTCAAAGTATATGAATCAAATGTAAAACTTACCCCATTGATGCAAACTTGTGTGTGTCTATTACAATCTGTGAAATTCGGTTTAGGGTCAGATGCTGGGCAGAGAGCTTTAACACCATTACATATGCCTTCTTTTGCACAATCAGAATCATCTCGACACTTCTCAGACTTTGACTTGAAATTACACTGTGCAGTACAACAAGGACCTTGACTTGGGCTGGGGAAACATTTTTAAAATAATGAAAAATATAATCCATTTCGTTACCTATTGTCTAGTTCTAGTAATTAGTGAGTCCATGGAGAGAAGAGGAAAGAATACTATATTTAGAGACATAAGAAGATATAAATTCTGTTTCTTCTACTACTTAATACATGTTTAATATCAGGCACTTGACCTCTGTGGGCCTTAGTTTTCTTATCTATAAATTAAGAGAACTGCAGCAGATAAATCTCTGAAGTCCTTTTCAGTACTCATTCTGTGATCATATTTAAATGCACACTTAAATATACATTAAATACACATTTTAAAAAGTATCAAAGTCCCACATACACAAACAAAACTAGTGTATTGCCAATAACTTATTATTGAAATAATTTGATTAACAGATTAATTACATGGTTTAAATATAGAAAAAGATGCACACAGAAGTAAGCATAGATCTCTATGTCTTAAAAACAATAATAGGAAGAAAAGAGAAACCATCTAGGGATAAAGAATCTCATCAGTCTTTCCCATTCAAATCTACAAAATCTACCCCACCAATACGAGTAAAATTATTCTTTGCCATTCCCCACATAAGAAATGGAAATATCAATTTTAAAATTAAAATGACCAATTTTAGTTTTAAATTACTATAATAATTAGCTTTATATAAACATATTTAAATATGTAACTACAATCTGGGGTGTACCTGCACTGTTTTCCTGGTTTTAACTTGCATTTTTTTTCCTCTGGTTGGTTTGCATCATAGCAGCACTCATCTTTACATTGATCACTATAACCACAATCACACTGTTCTCCTTGTTCTACCATTCCATTGCCACAAATAGGTTGGCCAGATTCTGATAAAAAGAAATAACTCTCATTAAGAACAACAACAACAACAACAAAGGCCACAGTTGTTTTATTTAAACTGGGGGGAAAAGAAAAAAATCAAGGAATTTTTTAAAAGGGAGTTTAAAAAAAATATATGATGAGCAACAAAATCTTAGAACACTGAACTGGTAGTTTAAAAAGCTGGATTTATGTTCTAGCTCTATCATTAACTACTCATATAATCTTGAGCAAATTTTGAACAAATCAAAATCTCTGTAGACCCTATTAGTTTCCTAAATTTCTAAAATGGTGATAATTTGCTTTCTATGCCTCCTTCCAATTTGGACATGCCTCTGCCAAAAATCACTTTGTAATCATAAAATTATCTTCACACAATCTTTAGAACAGAGATCTGAATTATGTCACCTGTCAATGAGCGGAACAAAGACTTAACCAGAATGTACATTTCTCCAGTTTTCTTACAAGCTCAAGATTCAAATATTACAAAACAAGGCCTATTCTACGTGATTTTGTTATTGTTCAGTCTTGACCAACTCTTTGAAATTCCATGGACTTCATTTTCAGGATGCCTGTTTCTTATCCAGATCAGCAACTATACTGTTTGTATTTACTGGTGATGTTAAAGTCTTTTTTGTATAGTTCTCCCATGCATTCTTACCAAATCTTATTAATCTTAAGTCTCTACTTTTTTTATCTTTTATCATGCCCATTTTGTAGGAAAAGTTCTGATGAGGTCCTGATCAGTTAGACAGACAGACTTTAAAGCCTGAAGCATTGATAGAATTATAATACTCCAGGTAGGCAAGGAAGAACTGATAGGATCTGTCTTAGATAGGCCTTTTGTTCTTAAGTAGGCCGGATGTTCAAGTGAACTTCTGATTCAAGTTCCACCCCATCTGAAGGTCTTGAGAAACCTCATCTTTACTATATACAATCAGAAAACCAAGTTATGATGTCACCCCATTTCTCTACCTCCTTTTATTTCCCCAATAAAAGATCTGTTCACAACAGTAGATTCCAGCTAAATTTCTCTATGAATTTAGCCCCAGGAAAACTTTTGGTATCTTCTTCCACAACATATATCACCTTTTAGGACCCTAAACTCCATTCAGGATTAGCACCATAATCACCCACCAGTCACATTTTAATGGCATCTTCCTCCTGGCTAATGGTAAGTTCCAGATCAGAGAACTTGTCTTAACCTTGTTAGTTGCTAAAACCCCTTTCCTCACTAAAAACCCTTATGGATTTAGCATGCTTTTAACAGAATAATAAAATCTTTGCCCCATGATTTAAAGGATATCTACGCCTATAAATTCTTTTGAGATGTTTCAACACCAGCTTGTAACCCCAATGTACTTTTTAGGTACCACCCCATACTTAAGTATTTGGTAACTGAACCTCATCATTTTGATGGTTGGTACAGGAAGAATCAGACTGCACTCCATACCTCAACATTTGGTGGACCTGTATGGGGAACCTCAACTGTCCCCCTAATATCTCTAATTTTCTTGAAGAGATATCTTATCTTTCCCACTCTATTGCTTTCCTCTATTTTTTTTTGCATTGCTCATTTAAGACAACATTCTTATCTCTTCTTGCTATTCTCTAGCATTCTGTATTCATTAGGGTCTATCTTTCCCTTTCTAGAATAGTTTTGACTTAATTTTATGACTGCATGACAGCTACTTAGGATGTATTGAATTGTAGAATGAGCCGGCTCTGCTGTCATGAAAAGACCTTCCACAGCTCAATCCTCGATGCCTTGACCTTACTATACTTTTAACCTCTTGCTCTGGATACAATAATCAAAAGCAATGGAAAGGCAGTATCTGTGGGCAGCATTAAGTATCAATTCATGATTCCTGTGACTACTAGATCAATAGTCCTTTCTCTGGTTACTTCCCATATATATGTTGTTTCTTCCTATTAGCATGTAGGCTCCTTGAAGGCATAGAGTGCCTGACTTTTGGATCAAATTCCTCACAGAATTTATTTTCTTCCAAGGCAAATAAGATGGAGCATGTTGCAGTAGATACAGCAATGGCTTTGGAAACAGGAAAACTTGAGTCTAATTCCTGAACCTGACATATACTAGCTATGTACCCTTGGATCAGTGAGTTAACTTTTAAGTGCTTTGGACCAGGAGTCCAACATGTGTGGCTTAGCCAAAAGCAGCCCACAACATTATTAGCAAGTGCAGCAAACAACCACATTAAAATGAAATTAGGAAATATTTATCAAAACAGATAGAAGTACAATATACCAGAGATAATATTAACTTCAATGTTCCAGACAATGCCATAAGAGAAATGAGGTCATTAAATGCATCAATACTATAGTTCCTCACACCAATGAAATATGAACTTGAAAACCACCACCATCCTTTTACCCTGACATGGTATATACTTACCAACAAAACAGTTATTTCTCTTTTTTTCAAGAACTTGGCTTATGTTTCGAATACTACAGAGTGAAAATTTATTGTTGTTAAGCTTGTCCCCAGAAGTAGCTCTTGCATACATGATATAATTGCCATTTTCTTTTTGTCCTAAATTCTTAGATTCTCCCGGAGTACATTCTGTTCCAGAATCATGCTATAAAGTAAGACATCTATATTACACACATCAAGGAGTTAAAGTTAAATAGATACTTTTTCCTAATCAGTTGGTTTTCTCACAGGAATAAACCATGGAACTGCCTATTTTAGGAGTTTAAGATATATAAAAGATAACATTTTTTCTACAATGGTTTGGATAGGAAAATGAAAAGGGGAAGAAGAAAAATGGGGGAAGGACATGGCAAAAGGTAAGGGGAAAGAAAACACAAGAGAAAAAGGAAAGGGGAAAAGGGTAGGGAAGCAAATTTTCTCAAGTTCTTTAAATTACTTAAGTTGAAGTTCAATAACTACTCTCCCTTCTCATCACAAAACTCAAACAAAATAACTCAATGAACCATTTTCACAGATTTTCATCTTTCAAGAATCTACTTATAAACAGGAGCAACAAAAGTTACAGAGGCCACAACAATGTCAGGGAAAAACAAGTCTAGCCATTGGCCAGATCTGAGGAATGGAAATTTTCCTATATATGATTGATGATAAAAATACTTAAAGGTCTTTTTTTTTTTTTTCAGCTTTAGAATTCAATATTTTTACAACTGACAAAGTTGGAAATAATTCAAGGAATAGCATTTGGGGAATTTATTTTACTAAACCAAAAAACAAGTACATCTAAATTAATTCTTTAAACAACAATATAAGATACATAATGCTTACTGATTTGTTCTTATGAAAGGTAGCATGACATAGGAGATATAATCAAAGTCTTGGAGCCAAGAAGACCTGGATTCAAATGCTGCCTCTGAAACTTAATAGCTGTGGGACCAGAAGCAATTTACCTAATCTGAGGATCAATGTTCTCATCTGTAAAATGGGGATTATAAACGCCTGTAGTAACGACATGTCAGAGTTTTTATAAGGACATAATGAGACAATGATACTAAATACTTTGCCACCCTTTAAAATCCAGATGTCAGTAAATGGCATTTTGACAATTGTACAGATCTGTGAATTTGATATATCTTTAAAAAATAATAAATAAATAAAATTCTAGAAATATATTTCTTATATCTATTTTTTTTTGAATGTCACACTACACTGAGTCATATTGGCCTTGCAGTATATTACCCTTCCCATTTTCTTCAATCTTTTTCCAATTAACTATGGTCTACTCATGCCTCCCCTGATTTCACTCTTTGGGCTTGATAATTCTTCATTTATAAAATAAAGGAGTTAGACTAAATGAAAGTCTATTCTACTTGTAAATTTTCATTCCAATATTACACCATTTAACATCCTGTCACTTGAGTTTTGTACAAATTCATTTTTTATAAAAGATTATATCATCACTTTGCTAGCATGAAGTTTAACAACAGGTAATGTAAATTCTAAAAGGAACAACAGATAAGGCAATACTCACAGGAGAACCAAAGTTGTGTCCAACCTCATGAGCAAAAGTAATGTGAGAAACTTTTGGTGGCACGTGAGAACCATAGTTCTGGACAGTGATGATGCCAGTATTTAAGGATTTCTTTTTACCATCTGAATACAGCTTACTTTTTTCACATATTCCTCCAGAGCTTCCTAATGATGAAGAAAAAGTAATTAAGATTAGTATCTTTGCCCTACTCCAAAGAAGTTACTATAAAAAAAAATTACATTAAATTGTACCAACTACATTTTTTGAGTCTGAAATTTCACTTAATGTGTCAAATGACCCTTTTCTTTATATATCTATGTTCTTTATACCTTCTAATGTTAAGTTTTGGTTTAATTTCAAAGCCTTCTAAGATTAAGTGCATATAAAGAAAATCTTTTTAGTGCAATCAGCTTACTCCAATCCCAATTTTAATTTTTACTGGAATACACAATTACTAAAAAATTAACTCTATAAACAGAACTGCTATAATTCTTCAAATCTCAATTCCCTTTCTTGGTTTCGTTTTTGTCTTTTTCTCTCCTCTCCTTTTAATTCTACTGTTGAACTGTTCACATTTATTCAAAGCTATGATTTATATGCTTCTTTTTACGTTACTGATTCTGTAAAGGCAAATTTACAGCTTGAGTTCAATGAAAACTAAAAAGGCACGAGGAGACTGAGAAAGTCAGTAAGAGTAGTGATACAATATATAGTTTGTTGTCCTTGAATGAAATGTTATGTCACTAACCTGATTTTGACTGCACATAAAAATTTGAATACATATAAATAATATTTCATTAAAAGATACTTCCAAGTTTATTTAAATAAACTGTCAACAAAAGTATTTATATTGACACTTGATAAGAAACAAAAATTTAAAAAAAATTTTTAAATCAAAGGTTAAAAAGAAAACTGAATGACCAATCAAGTCTACCCACATTTATAACAGACCACTTTGTATATAACATCCTTCCTCTTTTAAAAACTTACTATAATGTTTAAAATACTTTAAATCAACATAAATGCTTAAAAAGTATTAATATATACTTTCTAAAGAAATGTATTAAGTTCCATCTTTTAATCTAGTGCATACAGAAAATTATTTGCAGTAACAGACCATGACTTCATGGTACCATTAAAAAAAATTCTTATTCTCTAAGAAACCTGACAAATCTTTGATAGAACTATAAAAAGAGAAAGATATTATGATATAAAACTTCCTTCTACTTCCATAAATTATATACAAGGAAACATTTGTGAAATAAAAATTTTAAAATGCTTGAGTAGATCTACAAAACAAAGTGGTCGCTTGCTTTTAAGAAATAAAACTAAATATATAAACTGAAAGACATAGATTTTCATCCTCTCATACAATTCTAGCAACAGTTGCTCAAGTAGTGAAATTTATATTTATGTTTCAAAAATAGGGATGTAGGGGCTGCTAGGTGGCACAGTGTATAAACCATTAGCCCTTAAATCAGGGGGACCTGAGTTCAAATCTGGTCTCAGACACTTAACATTCCCTAGATGTGTGACCCTGGACAAATCACTTAACCCCAAATTGCCTAAGCCAAAAAAAAAAAAAAAAAAAAGAAAAAGAAAGAAAAAAAAGAAAGAAAAAAATGTAATACCTGGTTACCAGGCTAAACCAATCACATACATCTCTTTGAAGTATTTATCAGCAAAAATAATTCAGAAAGCTTATTTAATCTTCTTTGCCAGATAATTTTTTTCCACAAGAGGACCATAAGAGTAATATTGGACCTTATAAAAGGTATATTCGTATTCACAATAATACTTTAAATTAAAATGTTAGGTGCTTTAAGCAAATAATAAATTAATAAATATCCTGCCTGAGTAAAGATTTGTCAAATGCAAAATGTTCCAATGCAGAACTGTCCAAACTTAAATTAAGCATAGAAGACTCCAAATTGCAAATTTTTTTTTCAGTTAAAGAGAAAATAATAAATACATGACTGTTAAAAAAAAAAAAAAGGCATGTTCCATTCAGGTTTTAAAATGTATACTTTTTCTATTTATTTAAAAGTATTTTTTTCTAATTTCAGGCAAAGATATACTTAAGTTTTGAGGACATTATTCTGAAATAAATAATTTATGGAACTATACTATTTAATTTCTTTATCAGAATCTGTCATTTTAATTACTACTACATAAATAAAAGTGCATCATGTCCTTCAAAAAACAGTTCTTATTAAAAAAGGCAAAAAACCTACAAATTGATAAGTAAAACCTATTTTAGTAATCTATTAAGTACTAATTTAATTTACTACATAAAAATACAAATATATATACATAAATATATCAAAATGAATCATACTCTAACAGTAAATATTCATAACTCAGGTTCAATAATTACACATTATATTAAATAAAAATTTCATCCCATATTCAAATATCAAACTAAGGTATATAAATGGGTAAAAGGTCTATCTAATTCAGTTGTTGGATATCTACTATATGTCATTTATTACAGCTTCAAAGCATCCTCCATTTGTATAGAATTATTTAATACAAATACACATAGGAACATTGGTATTCATAGGTATATAACCCCAAAATTTGAAATCAATGAAACTAGAATTTAGAATAGAAACAGTGAGATTAGGTGATTAATCTCACTTCTTTGAGCTTTAATATTTCACTGTATCTTTTCTATAATACCAATTTTTAACAAAGAATTGCAAACAATGTAAAGAAGTTAAAGTAGTAGGAGTAGTTAAGACCAAGCTAGTTTCCCAGAACCATAAACTTCATGTATATAAAGTTATGAATTTCTTATCAAATACATCTTACCAAAGTTTAAATACAAGTTTAAATGAATTAAACTATTTCATTTAATTGATTAAATGATAAATTAATTTAATTAAGTTCTACTTTCAAGTCCTATTTATGAAGTGTCCACTATGTAGCATGCTAGGCACCAAAAAAGAAAAAAAGTAAGAGGATAAGCTCAAAGAGCTTACAATCTAAAAAAACTTAACAACAAAGTTACATGCAATGAGGCAAAGGAAAAACCTAGAAAATGCTCTTAAGAAAATCTGAAGAGATGGGGCATGGGAAGATTGTTGGTATGAGATAGAGGTAGAAGAGTCTTAATCATTTTAACAGGGAGGGATGAGGAAGCTGCATGTCAGGCAGGAATGAGTGCCTTTCTTAATACAGAGAGATAAACAGTGCAGGCCATGATTATGGAACAATTAGCAATATTCTGATTTGGATGCAACAGAAAGTACAGGAATATTAACAGTATGAATTCAATCTATTAAAGAATTTAGGAGTCAGATAATGGAAAGCAATATACCGGCCTGAGAAGTTTATAGAAAAGGCATTTTAACAGGAAAGTGGGATGGTTGATTATTATGTACATGTTAGGTGTTCAGTAAATGCTTTTCGAATAAAGACTAATTGAAATAGTCCTCCATGAGAGAAAAATCTCAGAATTCATAGAACAGCAGGTAAACCTATATAGTACTACCCAGATCAGAAATGTTGCCCATCAAATTTCCAACCACAAAACTATTTCTTTTTGCACTAACATGGCAAGAAAAGGGTCACATATATTAGCAAGAAAGTAAACTGACTTCTTGTTTAATCACATCCAGTTCTTCACAATTCCATGGACAATAGAACACCAGGCCTTTCTATAGTCTGCTCTCTCCCAAGCTCATATTCCTTGCTTCCATGTATCCATCTCATCCCTGACCATCCTCTTTTCCTTTTGCCTTCAATCTTTCCCCATATCCAAGTCTTTTCCAAACAATCTTATCTTCTTATGTAGCCAAAGTATTTAAGCCTCAGCTTCAGTATCTGACCTTCCAATGATTACTGTAAATTAATTTCCTTTAGAATTGACTGATTTGATCTCCTTGTTGTTCAGGGGACTCTCAAAAGTTTTCTGTACCACAATTCAAAAGCATTAATGCCGTAGCACTCAGCTTTTCTTACAGTCCAACTCCCATGTGTGGACATTGTTACTGGAAAAACCATAATTCTGACTATACAGACCTTTGTCAGCAAGATGATGTTTCTGCTTTTTAGTGTGCAGTCCATACTTTCAAGGAGCAACCATTTTTTAATTTCATGTCGGCATCTGCACTTCTTTATGCCCAAGAATACAAAATGTGACTATGTTTCTATTTCTCCTACTTCTATTTGTCAGAAAATGGTGACAGCACTTACCAAGATCTTAGTGCTTTTGCTGTTAAACTTGAGGACAGTTTTTACACTTTTGTTCTTTCACCCTCATCAAGAATCTTCTTAGTACTTGCTCATTTTGTGCCATCAGAATGGTATCATCTACATATCTGAGGCTGTTGAATTTCTCCTGGCAACCTAAATTCCAACTTTTGATCATCTTGGACATTATCACAGCATTGTATACATCCTATTAAACATTCACATAATACACTAGGCATATAAGCTAAACACCAATCAGTTATTCCATGTTTAGTTCCCACTGCTGCTTTTTGATCCACTCACAAGTTCCTAAGGAAACAAATAAAATGATCTGCTATTCCCATTTGTTTGAGAACTTGCACATTTAGTTGTGATCCAACTGTCAAACGCTTTAATGCAGTCAACAAAGCAAAAGTAGCTGTTTTTTTAGAACTCCTTTACATTCTCCATAATCCAGGGAATGTTGGCAATTTGGTCTCTAGTTCTTGCCTCATCAAAAACAAGTCTGCTCTTCTGATCATTCTGAGTTCACATATTGCTATTTTAGCTTTTGGAATTTTAAACAAAATCTTGCTGGCGTATGAAATGAATACAACTGTTTGCTGACATGAACATTCTCTGGCATTAATCTTTCTTTAGGACCAGAACGTAAACTGATTTTTTTTCCAATCCAGTGGCCACTGTTTAGTTTTTCAAATCTATTGGCATATTGAATGAAGCACTTTAATAGCATCATCTTTTAGTAGATTTTAGATAGCTCACCTGGAATTCTGTCACCTCCACAAATCTTATTGTTAGCAATGCTTCCCCCAAAGCCTACTAAAACTTCATTGTCCAGAATGTCTGGCTCTAGATCAGTAACTTCACCATTGTGGTTATAGGTTATATTAAGATCTTTCTTGTACAGTTCTTCCATTCTTGCCAGCTTTTCTTATGAAAAGTTCTCCTGATATCTCTAATTTTCTTAAAGAGATCTCATCCTTCTTAAAGGCAGGAAAGGGCCCCACATGTGCAAGAATGTTTGTGGCAGCCCTTTTTGTAGTGGCAAGAAACTGGAAACTGAAAGGATGCCCATCAATTGGAGAATGGCTGAATAAATTATGGTATATGAATGTTATGGAATGTTATTGTTCTATTAGAAACAACCAGTAGGATGATTTCAGAAAGGCCTGGAGAGACTTGTATGAACTGATGCTGAGTGAAATCAGCAGAACCAGGAGAACATTATACACAGCAACAAGACTATACGATGATCAATTCTGATGGACGTGGTTCTCTTCAACAATGATGTGATTCAAACCAGTTCCTATTGTTCAGCAATGAAGATAGTCATATACATCCAGAGAGAGGCCTGAGGGAACTGAGTGTAGACCATACCACAGCATTTTAACGCTTTCTATGAATATTTCCTCGCATTTTGTTTTCCTTCTTAGGTTGTTTTTTTTTCTCTCTCTTTCTAGATCTGATGTTTCTTGTGCAGTACGATAACTGTATAGATATGTATACATATATTGGATTTGTCATAAAATTTAACATATTTAGCATGTATTAGATTACCTGTCATCTAGGGGTGGGGGGAAGGAAGGGAAAAGCTTGGAACAAAAAAAAAAGTTTTGCAAAGGTCAATGTAGAAAAATCACTCATATGTTCTGTAAATAAAAAGCTTTTAATTAAAAAAATAAAATAAAATAAGAGATCTCATCTTACCTATTCTATTGTTTGTTTTCTTTTATCTCTTTCCATTGCTCTTTTAAGAAAATTATCTTTTCTTGTATTACTGTGATGTTGAACAATCTGCCTTGTAGTCAAACAGATATCATTTTGTCATTTTTGATATTATACCCTAGTACTCCTTTTCTCACCTTTTCACTTAGGAGAACTACAATTCCATTTCTTCTAAAGGATTCTTCACCCACAACAGTATATGTAATGATCATTTAGATTAAGCCTATCCATTCCCATTAAATTTACAAAATCTCAAGATGTCATCTTTCCACCTCCTGTTTGACCATATATAGCTTACCTCAGTTCATAGATCTTATATTCCTCTTCCTATGCAATACTGATGTTTACAGCAGTGGACTTTCCTTTCATCACTAGACACATTCACAGCTGAAATTACTTTTGGGCTTTGGTCCAACTACTTCATTAGTCCTGGAATTGTCCTCTGCTCTTCCTCTGTAGTGTGTTGGACATGTTCCAATCTGGGAGGCTCATCTTCCAGTGTCATATGTTTCATCTTATTTTAATACTTTCCATAGGACTTCATGACAAAGATACTGCAATGATTTGCCATTTCCTTCTCCAGTGGAGATCTTTAGTCAGAACTCTCCACTATGGCCTGTCTATTTTGAGTAACCCTACACAGAATAGCAATTAGTTTAACTGAGCTGTGTATGGCCCTCTGCCACAAGGCAGGGATAGGTATTCACAATTCATGAGTCGATTAAAAAAAACAAAAAGAAAAAGATAAACAAAACAAAACAAAAAAAAACTTTCTCTTCCTAACTATATAATCTGATTGGTAAGTGCTGCTCTCTATCTTAGTATATCAAGGAACATTAAAGAACATTCAGTCTTAGGACAAAAGGATAAACAATAATTCAAAATTTTTTAAGTTTTCATAAATACTTTTTTGATGTGCTAACAAATAAAAGGTTACTTGTTTGTTCTCATGATGCATCTATAATTAATTTACAAATTGTGGCTCTTCTATTGATAAAATTCTAGTGCATTTCATAAAGGTCTAACTAACTGAATAAAAAGTTCCTCCTCCAGGAAACTCAAGATGAGTTACCAAGCACACAATAACCATGCCAATCTTCTTCCAACCTTAATATACAAATTCAAAGTAAAAATTCTAATATCCACAAGTTGAAAGCTGTCAAAATATCTCTCCCTACCAAACTAGCTAAAAATTTACAATGACTCAAAATCAACAAAGAATAATTAGCAAGCAGTATTCCCCATAAATCCTACCTATTCATCACTTTCATCAATGAGTCAGTTCAAGAAAAAGAGCTACTAAGTTGGAAAGCTTTACTAGCATTTCAGAAACAAAAAACCTGATAACCAAAGAAATCCTCCATTAAGATATGACAGGGTCTCAAGAAAATTGTTATTCAACAACTATTTCTGAGTTGTTCATTATATGCAAAGCATTATGCTAAGTGCTGAAAGAGTTAAAAACTTCAGATAAACAATGGATGTAGCCTTGTTATACAACAGATAAAAACTAAGTTTTATTTAATAGATTTAAAATATTCTTTTAAGTCAAATGGCAGAATGCTCTTGCCCTTGCCCTACTTATTCCTCAAGTCTTCCCCAGTTTCAGAATTTCAATTTTTGATCTTCAGTTTCAAATTTCTGCTTTCAATGTCCTCTCAGATTCCTCAATATGTTTCTATTGACTTTGACTAGATATATCTTGCCAAATTAAGAGGAATTACAATAGGCAATACAGAAGGATCCTTCCTATCCAATCTCAACCCCATATAGTTACCTTCTTCAACTTCAGCGAATATACTGCTAAGTATATATATTCCACTTTCAATACTTTTTATGATAGCTAAGAAATGAGTAGTTTCAGAGAAAGCTGGGAAGACATGTATTAAGTTACACACAGAATAAATGCTTTTTAATTGATAAGGGAGAAAAAAGAAAAATAGTTTAGACATTCATGTAGAGAGCACCAGACTAAAATTTTTAAATTATTTTCTAGTTCAAAGCTTCTTTGTTTCTAGAGCAAATATTAAATTATTTAAATAAGTAAATGAATAAATTGTGTGTGTGTGTGTGTGTGTGTATGTGTGTATTCCTCCCCTCCAATTAATTAGCTGACCAGCTAGTACTTACTAAATGCCTACTGTGCACCAAGCACAGGACAACAAATAGAAATACAAAAGTGAGATATCCCTGAAAGAGCCATGTTTTATTTGACAGGGTGAAGGTGGGCAAGAGAAAAACACTATATTCTTCAAAAATAACAATATCCATTCAACATAAATATTATGTAATTTGGGAACATGGGGATGGCATATCAACCAGGAAAAAATAAGGAAATGTTTTCCTAAGTAAATGGGAAGAAACATACATAAACATTTGTATTTTAGAAATGATTCTGAAACAAAAAAATTTATCATAATCTTACCAATTTAATTTACAAAATGTTTATGAATGTCTAATCCACATTATTCAAATTCAATTTTAAAAATCAAAACATAGATAAGATACCTGAAGGTGCTCCAACCCAAGCAAGACCTAAAACACCATCATCAAAATCTCGATCTGTGAAGACATAGGCCAAACAATAGTCATCGTGATTCTGCTCAGAGTTCAGTTCCAGGAACTTCTCCACACCAATATTAGGAAAACGGAAAGGATTTGTTGAGTCTTTCTCATCAGCAGTTGTGTTTATCTAAATATGAAAATAATTTAAACAAGCAATAAAACTGAAGTCATATTAAGTTTCTTAACTGACTTTAGTGTAGTACAACAGAAAAACATTAATGGAGATAAGTCAAAGCAGCTGGGTTCAAATTTCACCCATGTAACTTACTACCTACCTGTGTGACTCTGGGCAAATCATTAAACTCTCTGAGACAATTTACTCACCTGTAAAATGAAAAAGTTGGAATAGATGGCGACTGAGGATTCCTCTAGATCTAAAACCACAATCCTATGATGCTGTGACCTCTCCACTAACATCAAATCCTGATGCTTTATGGTGACATAAAAGCAACCCAAATTTATAAAGGCTTCTACTTGCCAAAGCTAGAGAAGTCTTAAATCCAAGGCTGGTCTCTAATTATTGAAGAAAGATATAACCAAAATACAGGTCCATCAAATGGTTGTTTTTTTTTTTTTTAAGTAATATCCCATAGATGGGTTATATAGAAACTTATTAAAACACTAGTATCAAATTCAGAAATAAAGGCTACTCTACGAAATGAGAATATAGGGATTCTTTGGGGTTGCATGCCAACTTAGAAAAACACACTATGTTCTATCATATTTCTTAGTTAAATATTTCCCAATTACATTTTAATCTGGCTCCCGCTACACAGGAGAGTGTTACAGACTACATACAGCCCACAGGTCATGTGTTGATAACACATTTCCACGAAAGTACTAGTTGATATTAGTGGCAGAATAACCATACTACTGAACTTTAGCATCTTTTAACACTAAGTTAAGACCATGTCACTAGTTTTGTTCAACAAGCATATAGAATCAGTTTTAAAATACTTATCTAATTTGTCTATGCAAGAGTTCCTTGCCTTCAAAAAGAGCTGGGGGATCTTGTAGAAATTTTGACTTTTGTTTCAGCAATCAAGCTCCTCCACCTAAATCAAATATAGTCTAAACAATCTTATTGACAAACAAAATCTAGGCTCCTATTCATCATTATAAGAACATTATAGACACTAAAAGAAATTACATACAGTTTTATTCATTTGAGAAATTAGTTTTCTTAATTTTCAGTGCTTATACATCCACCCAAACAAAGTCCTCTTCCCTGAATCCTTGACAATTCTAAATTCTCCTTGTAATTTCACTCCACTTCTACCTCTGATCAAGAGTACATTCTCAGAATATGACTATATGGCCAGAATCTAAGTTCAACAAGCTTCTGACTTGTGAGTTATATTTTTCCTTCCCTAGAAGGAAAAAGTTTCTTCTGGTTCCTATTTTTCATCATGTCTTGAACTAGTCTCTAGCTTTTATCACATTTAGAATTCTAATTTGATTGTTACACAAAATCCAAAGTTAATTTTGACCCTCTTATTTATGGTCTAATAAATCATGTTATACTTAAACTATATTAAGTAACTTTTTCCAATCTTAGAGCTTTACAATAAATTTTACTAGAGACTACAATAGCCAAAAGATTGCCAAAAAAGCTAGTGTCAGAGTAGGCAAATGGCCCAATAGCCTGCAGGACTCTGTATCCAGGAGCAGCAAAGGCAGAGGGAAACAGTTTCACAAGCTGGTCAAAAATCCACAGTAAAGCCTTTCTAAACTATGAAGAATTTGGAATACAATATTCTAAAAGGCAAAAGATAAAGATTCACAACCAAGAATAATTTATCCTATAAACCTTAGCATAATCCAATCCTTTAGGGAAAATAAAATGAATATTTAATAAAATAAAGAACTTTCAAACATTTCTGATGAAAAGACCAGAGCTGAATAGGAAATGTGTAGAAATACTTCCTCCTAATGTAGGAAATCATGGAACAAATGTTTTCTGAAGAATAAAAGTTGTAACTGACCAAAAGCAAAAACTGACCAAATGGAAAGACTCGTTGATGTGAGTATAAATAGACTGAAATATTTTACCAAAGACAACTTGCACAAAAGGATAAAATATATTATGACAAATAAAACTGGAAGAGAAAGCAGACTGGCCAACAGATAACGTTTCCAAGTTTTATCTTAATATCCACAAAATATTAAAACTGGAAAAAGATCTTCAGTGTTGTTAAATTCTTTTCAAAAAAAAAAGAAAGAAATATGTTATGAGATGGCAGAGATAAAGTGTGATTTGCACAAATGTAGAGAATGCCCTCATAAGCGAGAACTCAAATTCTTTCAGATATCACATCATATAATCTGCCTAAATCTACCCATATTAATCTTGAAATCAAAAATCATGAAAAACTTGGTCACTTTAAGGACTGCTTAAAAGGAATAATTCCAGAAGCCTTATTCTGAGATAATATTTGATAAAGGGAAGGACTAACTTGCTGGCAATTTGTATCAGTGTATGTACAAAAGCCTAGTCAGGTGGGCTCTGCCCATTTAATTGACCTGTCTAGCAATGTGATGCTCCCTCAGAGTACTCAATATAACTACTTTGACTTACTTTGTACTACAGCAAGAGCTCTGTATGCTTCAGAATTACTCTTTAAATGTTAAAACTGGTTTAATTAATTTAATAGTGATTACAATTTTTTAGAAACAATTTTCTCCATGATACCAAAACTAGGTTTCATAGCAGTGATAAAGCAATAGAACCACCAAAAAACAACAACAAAATCCACACCTGTTTAAAATGGACTTTTCTGATTTACATTCAAGGACATTTTCAATTTAAACCAGATTTCAACTAAATATAAGGGCAGTCCAATTTTTAAAATCTTGTCATTTCACTGGTCTTAATAAATATGTGTATTTCATTTGACATTATTATGGGACCCATTTGGTATTGGATGCCCAAGACAAAAAAGATATCATCCATGTACAGCCAGAACAAAATCAGTCATAATTCCTATTTTTGAAATATAGGAGCTAGGAACATATTACATATAAAAGTGAAGGGAATTTTTATTCTTTTATAGTTTAAGAAACTCAAAGTGTTAGTATTATCTTCATTTTATTCAAAAGATTGTTCATGGAAAGGGTATAAATTAATTTTTCATATATCAAATCATAATTTAATAATATTAGTGTACTCAATATTTAAACCAAAACTTTATAAACTTTTATATGTTATAGATACCTTTGTTAAGCCTAATGAATATTTTAAATGCATAAAGCAAAATACAACCATAAAAACATTTAAGAAATAAGTTCAGAAACTGCAAGTTAAATTTCTCTGACTTAAAAAATTTAGGGTCCCTTTGTGAAACAAATATCCCATCATATAATTTCTCTAGTTCATAAATTCAGAGGTGGTGTGTGTGTGTGTGTGTGTGTGTGTGTGTGTGTGTGTGTGTGTGTGTGTGTGTTTTAAAGTCAAATTTATTCTTAGTATTTCATCTTTTGGTCAAAATATCAAACTACCCTGGCTCAATCTGTCCAATAACTACATAATTTACACTAGTAATCATTACATATTAAAAAATGTAATACTAGCTACAAATAGTATAAAACTGTAGCAAAAACTAAGAGAAATATTGAAAGGGCAAAGTATCAAGGAAAAGCACCTAGGGATAATGAAAATGGTTTGAACTTTTTTTTTAAACTGGTTTTATCTTGAAAGTAGTCAATTACTTTCTTAAACCATGGTGTAAATTCTTACAAGATTTCAGATTCAATTCAAATCAAAAACACTTATGTATCTATGACAGAAAACAGATTAAAGGATTGTCATAGGTGCTAGGAGTCAGATGAGACCAAATCTGTGATTTAACAATATAAGAAATTCCAAATGAAGACGTACAACAAAGCAGATGTACCCCTTCTCTACAACTTCTATTCTTAAAATTAAGTTGTCTTAAGGCACTGAGAGAATAAATGATTTATCAAGGGTGACAGAATAACTATTGTCAAGACATAAAACTTGAATCTAGATCTTTCTGACTCAGAGCTCAGCGCCCTTAATTTACTAATAGAATTAGGATTTGAACCTAGCTGTTCTGACTCCAAACCTAGGGTTCTTTATATTGGACTTAACAAGTATTTCTACCATGTTTAATATATATTGGACTACTTGCCATCTGGGGAGGGGATAGGGGAAGAGGAAGGAAAATTGGAACACAAGGTTTTGCAAGGGCTAATGTTGAAGAATTGTCCATGCATGTTTTGAAAAATAAAAAGCTTTAATTAAAGCAAAACAAAACAAGACAAAAAAGATTACACCATTTTCTCAAAATCATATTGTCCTTGCCTGCAAATAAGTCATCTTATATTGGCTCCTTAAAAGCCATACTTTATTTGACAAAAAAAGAATCAGTTTCCTGTTAACTCACAAACTGTTCCATGCAGAAACATCAAGGAAAAGTAAAAAATAATAATAAAAATTAAAATAATAAAAAAATTAATGGTTCCATTCCCAACCTCACAAACCATTTTTCAAAATAAAAAGGGGTCAATTAGTTTTGAAAATTCCTTACCCTTATTCTTTTCACCATGAAACTGATGTTACGGATTCCGGAGAAATCTGTTGATTGGTAGATGGTATCAATAGCTTTCACATGACTGGATATCTGGGGATAGAAATGCAGCACATTTCAGCTATAAAAAAAGGAAGCTTGTTAAAAATTAACTTTCCACTTAAAAATATTTACTTTCCAGCTTTAGCAACTAGGTGAAAAAATGAAAACAAACTGGTGAGTTATATACAATGACACAAGGTCTTTTTCCTACCAATGTCCATAGGAGAGTTAATTTAATAGAGAAACCAAAAAAAGTATATAAAATGATCCTGAATCAGAATCTCTGAGATGGAACGAACACTTATTTTATAGGTGAAAAAATTAAGGCAAAGAGAAACAGCATGCTCTAATCAAGATCATCCAGCTAGTTTGTGCCCAACCCAGAAACTAAACATCTCTTAATTTCTGAGTTTGTATCATGCTCTCATGCTACTCCAGTCCTGCTACGTTGAAAGGGAGGGAATGCCACAAAGGAGGCTAGATGATGATTTGATGGGAATGTGGAAAATAAATCTAACTATTTCAAATTAGGCACTACAAAGAGGAAACTAAAAGAACCTTTACTGGTAAACATATGGCCTTTGGGATAAGCAAAAAGAAAAAAAACTAAGAAAAATAGCAATTTAGAATATAAATTTATTTGTTAAATTGCAGAAAGATGCAAAAAAACAAAAACAACAACCAATTGTCATAAAACAACTGCTTATCAATTGAAAAAATGGCTAGAAAAACTATGACATGAAATATATTGAAATACATGTAATATAATATATACAGAATAAAATGCAAAGAACCAAACACACACAGTCAGCAATGAAAAGTTATAAGATCATTAAAAGGAAAGTATCTGAAAAAATAATTATTAAACCAGAGCAAGAATTAATGAACTATATATTCTATGTAAAAAATGAAGTAGAAAATTATTTGGGGGGAAGGAGGGGAAGAGGAGCTAGGTGGTACAGTAGATAGCACCAGCCCTGAAGTCAGGAGAACCTGGGTCCAAATCTGGTCTCAAACACTTAACATTTCCTAGCTGTGTGACTGTAGCAAGTCACTTAACCTTAATTGCCTCAGCAAAAAAGAAAAAAAAAATCAGGGCAAAATGTCAAATATAATACCTACTGAAGCTACTACACTGTATTTTTGCTTTTATCCTCTCGTTATAAGCAAGCATATAATCTGAAAAAGGATAAGGTGAATCTTTTTCTAGACATGACTTTGATAAAGACAAAAGTCATCAAAATAAAACACATTTTTAAAAATTCTTAATGAAGAAGATAGTGGAAAACAAAGTATATGTCAATATTAAAATTATAAGGGTATTTAAAGGATCAGTTTGCAGGGTATCTGAAAAAGGAAAAGATACCAACTTTGTGGACATATGAAGGACCCAATCATTACTGATAAAAGGCAACAGAGAAAATGTTAATAACTTTTCACCTGTATATCTAATTCCCCATTACTATAAAACATTTTTCTAGAATAAAATACACAACTTTATTAATAACGTTTTTTATGAAGATACCAGAAAGGAAAAGGCAGAATTTTTTAATGATATTCTAAATCAGATAAAGAAAAATGGAAAGTCCCATGATAGATGTGAACAGGTCAAACCACATTAACAGAGAATTACTTTAAGATAATGTAATAAAAAAAGAAGACATCTGGGCATATAATTAAAGGAAGGGACAACAAATGGATTATATATGTTCTACCATATCCAACAAATACGAAGAGATCCCTAGCAAATTAAATGAATTCCCTATGAAGAAATTATGGAAGAATACGGACAAGACTTGAGAATGCATGAATGAGTTGTGATCTGATCTACTGAAAGAAATAGGTGAACTGCAGATAAGATTCATCATTTCTTACTCTCAATAATACCATGCATCTCTTAACATAGCCTATGCTTAGATTAATATTTGACTATCACACTAATTTAAACAACTGACTCATTTAACATATAGTACAAAAAAAATATAGATTTCACATATTTATAGTCATAATATGTCTCCCTCCTATCTGGTAAACCTGAAGTTAATTTTTTAAATCAAGTGTTTACATTTACTTTACATTTACTTCTATCTTGCTACATTGAGCCTACTGTTCTGTCTATTAAGATTTTGTTTTAAGTTTGATTCAATTACAAAATTTTAACTTTGTTAAAAAATTCTTAACTTCCGGTCCAATTCAAATTTGATAAGTATATACAATTTTAGTCTTAATCCAAGTCACTGAAATAAATACAAAGGCACACAAAGCAATCTAAGATCTCTCATACAATACATTAGAAAATTCCCTCTAATGACATTAAAACATGATGATTGGGGGGGAGAAGTGGGGGAGAGAGAGAGGATGTTTCATCAGTCAACCTTTCAAATCTACCTAACAATCAGCTAACGAACATGAATGACACTTATCTTGTTCATAGGGATACCCCCAAAAAAGATGAAGATTTTTCTGAATCATAAGTAGATTGTGTCTAATGTAATTTCTCCTGATCAAACCATTTGGTAATTCTGTTTATGTAGGAAATGAAACTAATTTGGAATAACAAGATCTTGATGATGTCGTCTTAAGATCTTAATGATCACAACCACATTTCTAGCTGTTCAAAATCGGCGTCACTGGATGGTGTCTCACAAGTACCATTAAAATACAACAATATTTTTAATGAAAAATGAGATCTAGCTATCATGAAAACACCGAATATCTAAATAGCCTTCACATAACAGAAATCTTGAGAATAGATTGTTCTATTTCTATAACTATAAATATTAAAAAACATACAAATATACTTCAATTTCTTTCTTATAATAAATACCTGGGCAATCACAGCTTCCCGAGTTCCATAGTGTTTAAAGAACAGATGATCTGTCTGAATATAAAGCTGACAAGTATTTTTTTCAGCTGACGCAGCACGCTTTTTTCTTAGCAGCTCTGGACCACTTGTAACATGTTCTTCTAGTGGTTTCTACATGAAAGAAGAGTTGTCTTTAATAAATGATGTTATATTATTTCATCATAATTTAGATGTTTAAAACAAAGTAGAAACAATCAGAAACAATTTAAATCAATAATCCAGTATTCCATAAACTACAAATTAACTAGATGATTATCTCTATCTGAACATTAGTTTGGGGAAAACTATAAAGAAATCCAGGAGAAATTAGTTTTAGATGAATGTATATTGAAATATATAATTTAATACAACAAAAATTTATTAAGCACCTCCTGTATGCTAGGCATTATGCTAAGCACTAAGGATAAAAAGATTATGATAGAAACAAGTCAGTATCTTTCACATCAATACTGAGTCGGTAAATTCTTAAACAAATAAAGGAATAGAGGCATTTACAAAAGGTGAAAGGATTAATGTTTACTAAATGGAAAATTTGTACAATCAAAATTAGTGTAATTACGATAACAAAAGCAATTTGTGAGAAGAGGAATCTTTCTATCATACATCACTGAGAGTAGTCTGATAAAGATATAGGCAATTCAAAATATAGTAGACCAAAAAGCTATTTCTGTTTTTTTTTTAATTATTATTAAAACTTTTTATTTGCAAAACATATGTATGGGTAATTCTTCAACATTAACCCTTACAAAGCTTTCTCTTACAAAACTTTTCCCCCCTACTCCCCACCCCTTCCCTAGATGGCAGTATATCCACTACATGTTAATTATGTTCAAATACTTGACAAATCGAATATATGTATATATATTTCCACACTTATTGTTGTGAAAGAAAGATCGTATCTACAAGAAAGAAAAATCAGAGAAAGGAAACACAATGCAAGCAAACATCAATCGAGAGCATGAAAATGTTATGTTGTGGTCCACATTTCACATCCCTCTCTCTGGGTGTATATGGCTTTCTTCACTGAACAATTGGAACTGGTTTGAAACATTCCATTGTTGAAAAGAGCCATGTCCATCAGAATTGGTCATCATATAGTATTGTTGTTGCTGTGTACAATGATCTCCTGGCTCTGCTCATTTCACTCAGCATCAGTTCATGCAAGTCTCTCCAGGCCTCTCTGAAATCGTCCTGCTGGTCGCTTCTCACAGAACAAAAATATTCCATAACATTCATATACCATAATTTATTCAGCCACTCTCCAATTGATGGGATTCCATTCAGTTTCCAGTTTCTAGCCACTACAAAAAGGGCTGCCACAAACATTCTTGCACATGTGAGAGCCTTTCCCTCCTCTAAGATCTCTTTGGGATATAAGCCTAAGAGAAACGATGCTGGGTCAAAAAGTATGCACAGTCTCATAACTCCAAAAATCTATTTCTTAATAGAAAAGTGGTTAGTCAACAAACATCTATTAAAATGCATTTTGTGCCAGGCATTATACTAGGCATTAGGCACTAGAGATACAAATACAAAGAATGAAACAATACCTAGTTACAAAGTGTTCATATTCTTAACAGGATAGAAAATAAAACTATAAGAATACATGAAACATAAGTGTAAAGGGCATAAATACAAAGTAATTTAATACAAGAAACTTTAGAAAAGAGGACACTGAGGAAATATCAGCAAAAAAAAAAGTTGCTTGAATTATATCTTTAAAGAAAAGAAATCTGAGGGAGAGATAAGAAGAAAGTGTATCCTAAGAAAAGAGAAAAATTAGTGCAAAGACACTAGGTGAGGGGGAGGAGAGCTGTATATGAAGAGGAAGAAGAAAAATGTTCGTACCAATTATCTACTATATACCAGGCACTGTGCTAAGAGGCTTACAAATATTATGTCATTTGACACTAATAACAATCCTGGTAGGTAGATGCTATTACGTTTCCTTCTTTACATATGAGGAAACCAAGGCAGACAAGGGTTAAATGACTTCCCAAGATCCAAAAGCTGCTAGTGACTAAAGCTAGATTTTAACTCAGGTCTTCCTAATTCCAACTCAAGCACTGTCCACTGTGCTTCTAGCTGGCTCTAAAACTATGCCATGTTATCTCTTAAGTTCTCAAAGTATTTTAGTATCACCTAATTTATAGAACTTTATATCTTCTGTGGAACTGTCCAATGATCCAAGCCCTTTCATTAAAATATCTATACCCTTTGTGACCCAGAAATCCCACTGCTAATTATATAACCCTTTCCTGACCAGTGATTTTTTTTAAGGATGTCAATTACACCAGAGTAGTTCTAACTAATTTTTATCAGAACAAATAACTGGAAGGGGAGAAATGTATGTCCACTCACTGGAGTATAATTCAATATATTGAGGTACATGAATGCAATGGATTATTACCGTGCTCTAAGAACTGGTGAATAAAGCAAGGGAAAATTTATATGGACCGATACAAAGTGAAATAGTTGGGTAAAGTCACATCAAGTTAACAAGCATTTATTTAAGGAAATTCTATGTGCCAGTCACTGAGTTAAATAATGGGGATTTAAAAAATTATTTAAAAAATTATAAAATAAAAATAAAAACAAAAAAGGGGGGAAGGGGGGACAAAAATGGTCCTGCTCTCAGGGAGCACACAGTGCTAGAGGACTTGGGAAAAACTACATATAATAGTGGATAGAGTGCTTAACCTCGGAGAAAGAAAACACAAGTTCAAAAACTTTTTCAGTTTCCTTAGCTAAATCTATCACAACTTCTGAACAAGTAATTTAACCTCAACCTTGGTCTCCTAATTTTGTAACAGAAGGAAGTTAGACTGGAAGGTCCTTTCCAGCTCTAAATTTATGATTCTATGAAGTACACAGAACCAAAATAAAAATACATGAATAAAACCATGCAATGAAGGAAATAAAGAAGTTTGGTCCAAAAAGGGAGATAAGACACTTCCAAGTCCTTCAATACTGAGGTATAAGAATATGGGTATGAATGGTTTTCTTTGTTGTTGTGTTTATTTTTACCACCATCACCATCCACTCTCATGCCATCTACTTTTATAACCCTAGGAATGGATGTCTTGAAAGGGAAAGCAAAAAAGGTTTACTTTGGAAATAAGAAGAGAGGCAAAAACCAAAGTTGTTACAAACATGCATATGTGTGTATATATGTAGGTATATATGTGGGAATTCTCATAAAAGAAAATATAGTTCTTAAAATTTTAGTTATGCATGTCAAAATTTTCATCTTCATTTTTGTTAAAAAAACTATCACCAAGAAAACATGACAACTTAGCAACACAAATTTTTAATTATAAAGGACAGAGGGAAAATCTGCTACCATGAAGGTTCTAAACATCTAAAACTGGCAAGTATCACAAATTGGATATAAAAGATGAATTAATAAGAAAATTGTTTCTTTCAAATTTTTCTTTTTTTCTTTTCTTTTTATCAAAAGCTTTTTATTTTACAAAACACGAGTGATTTTTCTATACTGACCTTTGCAAAACTTTTTTTTTTTTTTTTTGCTCCAAGCTTTTCGGCTCTTTCCCCACCCCCACACCGTAGATGTCAGGTAATCTAATACATGCTAAATATGTTAAATTATACGACAAATGCAATATATGCATACATATCTATACAGTTATCTTAGTGCACAAGAAACATAGGATCTAGAAAGAGAAAAAAACAACCTAAGACAGAAAACAAAACGCATGTAAATATTCACAGAAAGTGTTAAAATGCTGTGTTGTGCTTCACATTCATTCCCCTCAGGCCTCTCTCTAGATGTATATGACTATCTTCATCGCTGAACAATAGGAACTGGTTTGAATCACATCATTGCTAAAGAGAACCATGTCCATCAGAATTGATCATCACATATTCTTGTTGCTGTTTTCCTGCTTCTGCTGATTTCACTCAGCATCAGTTCATGCAAGTCTCTCCAGGCCTCTCTGAAATCATCCTGCTGGTCGTTTCTTACAGAACAATAATATTCCATGACAATCATATGCCATAATTTATTCAGCCATTCTCCAAATGATGGGCATCCTTTCAATTTCCAGTTTCTTGCCACTACAAAAAGGGCTGCCACAAATATTTTTGCACATGTGGGTCCCTTTCCCTCCTTTAAAATCTCTTTGGGATATAGGCCCAGTAGAAACACTGCTGGGTCAAATGGTATGCACACTTTGATAAACTTTTTGAGCATAGCTGCAAATTGCTCTCCAGAATGGTTGGATCCGTTCACAGTTCCACCAACAATGCATCAGTGTCCCAGTTCTCCTACATCCCCTCCAACATTCATCATTATCTTTTCCTGTCATCTTAGCCAATCTGACAGGTGTGTAGTGGTATCTCACAGAGTTGTCTCAATTTGCATTTCTCTGATCAATAGTGATTTGGAGCACCTTCTCATGTGACTAGAAAGTTTCAATTTCATCATCTGAAAATTATCTGTTCATATCTTGACCATTTATCAATTGGAGAATGGCTTGAATTCTTATAAATTTGAGTCAATTCTCTATATATTTTAGAAATAAGGCCTTTATCAGAACCTTTGAATGTAAAAATATTTTCCCAGTTTACTGCTACTCTTCTAATCTTGTCTGCATTCATTTTGTTTGTACAAAAACTTTTTAACTTGATATAGTCAAACTTATCTATTTTGTGATTAATGATGATCTCTAGTTCTTCTTTGGTCACAAATTCCTTCCCCCTCCACAGGTCTGAGAGGTAGACTATCCTACATTATTCTAATTTGTTTATAATATCATTCTTTATGCCTAGATCATGAATCCATTTTGACCTTATCTTGGTATATGGTATTAGGTGTGGGTCAATGCCTAGTTTCTTCCATACTAGTTTCCAATTCTCCCAGCAGTTTTTGTCAAATAGTGAGTTTTTATCCCAAAAGCTAGGGTCTTTGGGTTTATCAAACACAAGATTACTATTGTCATTGAGTATTTTGTCCTGTGAACCTAACTTTTCCACTGATCCACTACTCTTTCTTAGCCAGTACCAAATGGTTTTGGTGACCACTGCTTTATAATATAGTTTTAGATCTGGTACAGCTAGGCCACCCTCATTTGCATTTTTTTTCACTGATTCCCTTGAAATTCTTGACCTTTTGTTTTTCCACATGAATTCTATTGTTATTTTTCCTAGATCAATTAAATAATTTCTTGGGAGTTTGACTGGTATAGCACTAAATAGATTAGTTTAGGTAGTATTACCATCTTTATTATATTCGCTCGACCTATCCAAGAGCACTTGATATTTTTCCAATTGTTTAGATCTGACTTTGTGTGGAGAGTGTTTTGTAGTTTTGCTCATATAGATCCTGACTTTCCCTTGGCAGATATATTCCTAAATATTTTATACTATCAAAAGTTATTTTGAATAGAATTTCTCTTTGTATCTCTTGCTGTTGCATTTTGTTGGTGATGTATAAAAATGCTGATAATTTATGTGGATTTATTTTGTATCCTGCAACTTTCCTAAAGTTGTGGATTAATTCTAATAGTTTTTTAGTTGATTCTCTAGGGTTCTCTAAGTAGACCATCATATCATCTGCAAAGAGTGATAATTTGGTTTCCTCATGACCTACTCTAATTCCTTTAATCTCTTTTTCTTCTCTTATTGCCAAAGCTAGCATTTCTAATACAATACAGAATAGTAATGGTGATAGTGGGCAACCCTGTTTCACCCCTGATCTTATTGGAAATGGTTCCAGTTTATCACCATTACATATGATGCTAGCTGATGGTTTTAAATAGATGCTACTATTTTAAGGTAAAGTCCATTAATTCCTATACTCTCTAATGTTTTTAATAGGAATGGATGTTGGATTTTATCAAATGCTTTTTCTGCATCTATTGAGATTATCATATGTTTTTTGTTAATTTGGTTATTAATATAGTCAATTATGTTAATAGTTTTCCTAATATTGAACCATCCCTGCATTCCTGGTATAAATCCTACTTGGTCATGGTGTATTATTCTGGGAATGATTTTCTGTAATCTCTTCGCTAATATTTTATTTAAGATTTTTGCATCAATATTCATTAAGGAGATTGGTCTATAATTTTCTTTCTCTGTTTTTGTTTTACCTGGTTTAGGTATCAGTACCATGTCTGTATCATAAAAGGAGTTTGGTAAGAGTCCTTCATTCCCTATTTTTTGGAATAGTTTATATAATATTGGAGTTAACTGTTCTTTAAATGTTTGGTACAATTCACATGTAAATCCATCTGGTCCTGGGGATTTTTTCTTAGGGAGTTGATTAATGACTTGTTCTATTTCTTTTTCTGAAATGGGACTATTTAAGTAATTTATTTCCTCTTTTGTTAACCTGGGCAATCTATATTTTTGTACATATTCCTCCATTTCACTCAGGTTATCAAATTTATTGGCATAAAGTTGGGCAAAGTAACTCCTGATTATTGCTCTAATTTCCTCTTCATTGGTGGAAAGTTCTCCCTTTTCATTTTTGAGAACAACAATTTGATTTTCCTCTTTCCTTTTTCTAATCAAATTAACTAGAGGTTTATCTATTTTGTTGGTTTTTTCATAAAACCAACTTTTATTTTTATTTATTAATTCAATACTTTTTTTTACTTTCAATTTTATTAATCTCTCCTTTTATTTTTAGGATTTCAAGTTTGGTATTTGATGGGGGTTTTTAATTTGTTCTTTCTCTAGCTTTTTTAGTTGCAAGCCCAATTCATTGATTTTCTCCTCTATTTTATGCAAATAAGCATCCAGAGATATAAAATTTCTTCTTATTATTGCTTTGGCTGTATCCCACAAATTTTGGTATGTTGTCTCATTATTGTCTTTCTCTTGGATGGAATTACTAACTGTGTAATTTGCTGTTTCACCCATTCATTCTTTTCTTTTTCTTTTCTTTCTTTTTTTTTTTTTGCTGAGGCAATTGGGGTTAAGTGACTTGCCCAGGGTCACACAGCTAGGGAAGTGTCTGAGACCAGATTTGAACTCAGGTGCTCCTGACTTCAGGGCTGGTGCTGTCACCACTATGCCACCTAGCTGCCCCCCCTTTCATTCTTTAGGATGAAATTATTTAGTTTCCAATTGCTTTTTTGTCTATTTTCTCCTGGCCTTATATTACATGTGATTTTTATTCTGTCATGATCTGAAAAAAGTACATTTACTATTTCTGCCTTCCTGCATTTGATTTTGAGGTTGTGTCCTAACACATGGTCAATTTTTGTATAAGTTCCATGAACCACGGAGAAAAAAAGTGAACTCCTTTCTATCTCCATTTAATTTCCTCCAAAGATCTATCATACCTAACTTTTCTAACATCTTGTTTACCTCCTTAACTTCTTTTTATTTATTTTGTGGTTTGATTTATCTAGTTCTGAGAGAGGGAGGTCGAGATCCCCCACTATTATAGTTTTGCTGTCTATTTCTTCTTGCATCTCTCTGAACTTTTCCTCTAGGAATTTCCATGCTATACCACTTGGTGCATATGTTTAGTATTGATACTGCTTCATTGTCTATGGTACCCTTTAGTAAGATATTTCCTTTTTTGTTTCTTTTAATCAGGTCTATCTTTGCTTTTACTTATCTGAGATCAGGATGGCTACCCCTGCTTTTTTTTGTTCACCTGAAGCATAATAGAGTCTGCTTCAGACTTTTACCTTCATCCTCTATGTGTCTCTATGCTTTAGATGTGTTTCTTGTATATAACATATTATTGGATTCTGGTTTTTAATCCAGTCTGCAATCTGCTTCTGCTTTATGGGAGAGTTCATTCCATTCACATTCACAGTTAAAATAACTAATTCTGTATTTCCTGCCATTTTATTTACCCTAGCTATGCTTTTCTCTTTCCTATCCCCTTTCCCTCCTCCCTAGTATTTTGCTTTTGATAACCACTTCCCTCAAACAATCCTTCCCCTTTAGAGCCCCACCCCCTTTTTTACACCTTTCCCTTAATTCTTCTGTTTTCCCTTCTATTAGTCTATTCCCTTTCTTTTCCCCCTTTTCCGTCCTGTCTCCTTATAAGATAGAACAAGTTTCTTTTTCATATCCAATACGTCTATTATTCCCTCAGAGCCAAATCTAACGAGATGGAGATTAACATAATTCTCATTCCCCTCCCTTTTTTCCCCCTTAATCATTATAGGTTTTCTTTGCCTCTACATGTGATGTAATTTCCCTTATTTTACCTCCTTTTCCTCTTCTTCCAGTGTTATCCTTTTTCTACCTCTAATTTCCTTTTCAGATTATCATATCATAAAATCACAATAATCATATCATAATAATCATAATGTAATAATAAAATCATAAAATCAACCCTAATTCTATAAGTATCCATAACATATAGTTCTCAAGAGTTTTTTTTTCTTGTTACCTTTTTATGTTTCTCTTGTGTTCTGTGTAGATCAATTTTTTTGTTCAGTTCTGATCTTTTCATTAGAAATAGGTGAAATTCTCCTATATCATTGAATGACCATCTTCTTCCCAGGAAGATAATGCTCATTCTAGCTGGGTAACTTATTCTTGGCTGTAATCCAAGTTCCTTTCCCTTCGGAATATCTGATTCCAGGCCCTTCGATCCTTCAAAGTAGAAGTTGCTAGGTCCTGTGTGATCCTAATTGTGGCTCCTCGATATTTAAATTGTTTCTTTCTGGTTTCTCATAATATCTTTTCCTTGGTATGATAGTTCTAGAATTTAGCCACGATATTCATAGGGGATTTAATTTTTGGGTTTCTTTCAGGAGGTGATGGGCGGATTGTTTCAAAAAATACCAGCGCAGTTTTCTTTTATGATTTCCTGGAAGATAAGTGTCTAGGTTCTTTTTTTCATCATGGTTTCAGGAAGCCCTATAATCCTTAGATTGTTTCTCCTAGATCTATTTTCCAGGTAAGTTGTTTTTCCTAGAATATGTTTCATATTTTTCTCTATCTTTTAATTTTTTTGTTTTTGTTTGACTTATTCTTGAATTCTTGATGAGTCATTCATTTCCATTTGTTCAATTCTAATTTTTAATGTCTTATTTCCTTCAGTTATTGTTATTAGCTCATTTTGTAAATGGCCAATTTGTTCATTGTAGTCTTTTTCCATTTTATTTTGCAGTGATCTCATTTTGTTTCCCCATGTTTCTTCCAACTCTTTTTTAAGATCCTTTATGCAATCTTCAAAGAAAGCCTTGTGACATGGAGTCCAGTTTATGTCTCTCTTTGGGGCTTTTTCTGGAGTTGCTTTACCTTTAGGGGCCTCAGGATTTGAAGTCTGTTCTTCCCTCTCTCCATAAAAGCTGTCTATGGTGAGAGCTCTTTTTGGTTTTTTATTCATTTTTTTAAAGGTGTGAGGTCTGTTCAAGGCAAAGAAGGGACAGCTGCATTAATTTGCCCTGGGCCAGTTCTGCTGATTGAGTTATTTCAGGGGCTGGGCAGTTCTGCTGATTGCATTATTTCAGGCGCTGATCAGTTCTGCTGATTGATCACCCTAGGGTGCTGTGTAATGGCAGCTAGGTATGACGCTCATCAGAGGTTCAGTGGTTCACAATCTACCCCCCACAAATGGCAGATCCTCCAAACCACCTGCTTACAATCAGGACAGATTGGCCCAAGAAGCCCGCAGAAGACTCCCAGGTATGGGAAAAACACAATGCTCTGA
The DNA here is from genome assembly GCA_023553655.1 of Myrmecobius fasciatus. Classification (NCBI taxonomy): domain Eukaryota; kingdom Metazoa; phylum Chordata; class Mammalia; order Dasyuromorphia; family Myrmecobiidae; genus Myrmecobius; species Myrmecobius fasciatus. Next base: position 113,441 of record JAJPUD010003864.1, read on the forward strand.
CTCCCTGCCCTGGTCTCCCTGTGCTGCAGTTTGGGTTCAGCAGACCATCCCCCTGCCCAATTAAAACAGACCTGTTTTGAAGTTCTTCCAGAGTATCTTCTAGAAATGTGTTGTCCTCCAGATATTGTGGATTTTTTTTACTTCAAAATCAGTCTAGTGGCTTCATATGTTGTTGGTTTGAGGGAAGATTAGAAGAGGTTACAGAGACTCCTGGTTGATCTCCACCATCTTGGCTCCACCCCAGAAGTCCCTCACTCAAATTTTTCAATGAAATCAAAGCCCTCACCTTAGAAAATTAAGAAATTGAATATTCTTTTTTCATTATAATTCATTCATACATACATACATATATATATATATAGAAAAAGACAGACTTTTTTTCTTTATATTTCAAATAAGAAGTACTTTTTGTTATTACTGCATCACTCCTACTTACCATGAGGTAATTATTAAAAATTTTAAAAAAAGGAAAAGTTCAATACATATCTATAGAGACTCACAAACTCCCACATTAGCCATGTCTAAAGATACAGGTCTCTTTCTGCAGTTTAAACTTATCACCTTATTCCAGGAGATGAATGTGGCATGTTTTACCTTCAGTATTGGGACTTGTAATTCATTACTGTATTGATAAATTCTAAAATCCTGCAAAGTTATTTTTCTTTCTAAAGCTATCACTGTAAAAATTGTTCCTTTGATTTCACTTACATCATTCTGCATCAGTTCATAAAGGTCTTCACAGTTTCCTCTTCATTTCTATGTCACATTAATAATCCATTTCACTGCTATGCCACAATTTGTTTTGCCTTTTTCCAAATAGGAGGGGACACACCTTACATTGCAAATACTTCAGAAAGAGCTGGTATAAACATTTTTATACATACAAATCCTTTTCTTTGATTTCTTTGGAATAGACGCCTAGTAGTAGTATAGCTCCTCCAAAGAGTCTGCAGAGTTTAGCAAATAGGGAACAATTCCCACATTGGTTTCCAGAATTGATAGAACAATTCATAGCTCCAACAACAGTGTGGTAGAGTACCTATTTTTCCCAAGGCCCTTCCAACATATTGTCACATTTCCCTTTTAATCATCGGTACTACTAATGGGTATGAGATAAAATGTCATTACTTTAATTTGGGTTTCTCTAAATATTAGTGATTTAGAAAATTTCTATGTAATTGTTGACAGATTTTTTTTCCTTTTTAAAAATCCATGTTCACATTTCCTCTTACCATTTATCAGTTGAGTAATGACTTACAGTCACATAAATTTGAATCATTTCTTTATATCTTGGAAATAAGACTTTTAAAAGAAAAATTTTTTGCAAAGACTTTTTTCCCCTAGTGACTTGTCTACATTTTTAACTGAGTTTTTGTGTAAAACTTTTTAATTGCATATAAACTGCCCATTTTATCTTGTATTATTCCTTTTTTTTTCCCTTTTTGCTGAGGCAATTGAGGTTAAGTGACTTGCCCAGGGTCACACAGCTAGGGAATGCTAAGTGTCTGAGACCAGATTTGAACTCAGGTCCCCCTGACTTCAGGGCTGGTACTCTATCCACTGCGCCACCTAGCTGCCCCCTATTATTTCTTTAGTCATGAAATCTTTCCATATCTATAGATATGGATATGGAAATAGATATTATTCCCTTCTCATCTAACATGTTTATATGACTTTTTCTAAACTATGCATCTCTTTGGAGTTTATTTTGGGATATGAAATGAGGTGTATTTCTAAATCTAATTTCTTCCAGATCATTGTCCAATTCTCCTACCAATGCTGTTCAAATTCTTAGGTCCTACTCCAGAAGCAAAGGTCCTTGGGTCAAATATCTGCTTATATATTTGTTTCTGGATGTTAGCATGCCATTAATGAACATCTCTCTCTTTTTTAAATCAATACTAAATTTTTATTTTAATGAGTGATCTTTTGTGGTACAGTATGAAATCTACTACAGATAGACCTTTCCTTCCAAATTTTTCCCATAATTATTCTTTGAGATTCTTGGCCTTTTTATTCTACCATATGAATTATTTTGACTAGTCAAAGTTCACAAGTCTAATTGTTGAGGGATTTTAAAAGTGAACTAGATGTAGAAAAAACAGAATTCAAACCTAACATACTTAAAGCACTTTTTAAATCTTAAAATTATATATAAATGTCAACTATTATTTTTATTTCACTATTAATAATAATGCATTCAACAATACATCAATGTATTCATATAATGCATGATATTTAGTAATGAAAATGTGTTCCAGGAAATAAAATTCAATTTTAATTCAAACATGACCAACATTATGCATAAAATTCCAAATATTACAACTTTATTTATATAAGTGAAGTGTTTTTAATATGGTGTTTCACTGGCAAAAATATGAGGGCAAGAAAGAAATTATAAAAGGCAAGGGTCTGGGGCGAGAAGAAGAGTGGTCAGCTCTACCACATGCTATATAGTTCAAAACAGTAACTCAGTGCCTGCTAGAAATATCAGTACTTCATGTATCCCCTTTATACTATCTTTTGCTATCATTTGCTAACAAAATAAAAGTAAAGAGTCAAAAAGCATTTATTAATCTTTATATTGAAGTTTATAAAGTATTATTTCAGAAACATTTTGATTGTATCAATCCATAATATACAGAGTTCACTTTTTCAACCATATTCTTTCATGCATTAAAGTTCAGATTCCAACCTTGTAAGATGCAACTCAATGGGAAAGCAATAAATTACTAATATGGAATTCATGAGTAAAAGATTCAATATATGAAGTGAGTAAAAGCATAATTTTTTAAATAGATTTTGTAGATATGGATTTATATGAATGTTTTTAGATATATGCAGATGCTTTTAAAAGCCTTACTTTCATGATAATATTCTGTAGTTATGGGGTCTCTCCACAAATATCAAAAGTACAACCATTATTATCATGTGTATAAAGGTACATTAACCTCAACATTCAAATAATGGTCCTCCTTAAAAAGTTGGGAATCACCAAATCATATTTCAAGGAACTATTTTTTGAAAACAAGAATTTTTTCTGCTTTCTGAAGGAATTTAATGATTCACTGAGGGGCAACTAGGTGGCGCAGTGAATAGAGCACCAGCCCTGAAGTCAGGAGGACCTGAGTTCAAATATAGTCTCAGACACTTAACATTTCCTAGCTGTGTGACCCTGGGCAAGCCACTTAACCTCAACTGCCTAAGCAAAAAACAAAAAACAAAAAAAAAAAAAAAAAAAAAAAAAAAAAGATGATTCATTGAGATAATACTTTTTGTATTCAAGAAAAATATTTTAAATTGTTTAAAATTAAAATGAATATTAATAAATTAAATGACATCATCATAATAAATAATAAGGAATAATATATCTCAGAAATTAGCTAATTCTAATCAATGCTCCCTTTTAATACTATATATAATATATATATATATATATACATATATGTAAATAAAACAAAAAGTTTTATAAAAGCTGGCAAGGAAATGAAATTTTCCAGCACAAAAATTCCTTGAGATGAAAAAAGAAAGAAATGAGTTCTTAATTGTGTCCCATGTCTATAGGCTACATCAAATGTGAACATAAAAAAAGAATAGGCAGTATTATTTCTGAGATTACATTTTCATTTTGTTATTGCTAAATTTACAAATCTGATGCTTGTGAATAAAGAAAGAAAAATATCATAATACAAAAAGGGTAATAAGGAAAATATTTAACACAAAGATATATTTTATTTAAGGTGCTCCAAAAATCACTACTGATCAGAAAAATGCAAATTAAGACAACTCTGAGGTACCACTAAACACACCTGTCAGATTGGCTAAAATGACAGGAAAAGATAATGACAAATGTTGGAGGGGATGTGGTTTTCCCATTGGACATTGATACATTGTTGGTGGAACTGTGAATGGATCCAACCATTCTGGAGAGCAATTTAGAACTATGCTCAAAAAGCTATTGGGCTGTGCATACCCTTTGACCCAGCAGTGTTTCTATTTGGCTTATATCCCAAAGAGATTTTAAAGGAAGGAAAGGGCCTCACATGTGCAAAAATGTTTGTGGCAGCCCTTTCTGTAGTGGCTAGAAACTGGAAACTGAATGGATACCCATCAATTGGAGAGTGGTTGAATAAACTATGGTATATGAATGTTATGGAATATTATTGTTCTATAAGAAACGGCCAGCAGGATGATTTCAAAGAGGCCTGGAGAGACTTGCATGAACTGATGCTGAGTGAAATAAGGAGATCATTATACACGGCAACTACAAGACTTTATGATGATCAATTCTGATGGACATGGCTCTCTTCAACAATGAAATGTTGCAAACCATTTCCAATTGTTCAGTAAAGGCCATATACACCCAGAAAGAGGGAGATGAGATATGGACTACAACATCATTTTCATGATCTCTATTGATGTTTGCTTGCATTGGGTTTCTTTTTTCAGATATTTTTTGTTCATGTAGATAAAATTGTTCTTGCACAGCAAGATAAGTATGGAAATATTTATACATCTATTCGACTTGTGAAGTATTTTTATTATTATTAACATGTAGTGGATTTCTTGCCATCTAGGGGAGGGGAGGGGACTAGGGGGGAAAATTTGTACCGGAAAGCTTTGTAAGGGTCATTGTTGAAGAACTACCCATACATATGTTATGCAAATAAAAAAAGCTTTAATTAACAAAAAATAAAAAAAACCAAAGATATATTTTATTTAAAGAAAAGATAATTAGACTTGAAGCCCTGGGTTCAAAAACCTAACTCTTACCTATTAGTCATGAGACCTTGGAAATTTCACATTTTACTTATCTAGTCTTCAGGAGACAAAATGATAAAATGAAATTATAATCTTGGACACAATTATCTAATATGATTGTTATACACAAAGAACTTGATAAACTCTATAAATGTGCTCATGCAATAATTTTAGCAGCATACAAAAATCTGTGAGAAAATAACATTCAATTTCAAAATGCACAAAAAATACATTTACGTATTTCTACTTCTATAATAAGGTCCAACAGTGAACTTCATACCTGTGTGCTTTCTTCTACACCAGTCATCTGGTACTTTCTCATTCTTTCGAATACTGAATGATCTGCACAGCCTCCCTGTGGGCCATACTTATGGGGATATTCTAAAATGTAGGGGGGAAAAAAATCACCATATTATACAATGAGCCTGGAGATTTGCAAACAATGAAATTGAGGTAATAAATCAGCATGCTAAAACAATAATAAATTTTATGTGATGTTTGCTATATAATTTGAAGATGACTTTAGAATTCAAAGTTGTCATTTTCTGGATTTTATCATTATTATTTCTGATGAACTGATACAGACATACTTCATTTTATTGAACTTTACAGATACTGCTTAAAAAAAGAAAAAAGAAAAGAAAGAAAAAAGCTAAATTGTTTGCAAAAGCTCTGAATCAAGCAAATCTATTGGCACCATTCTGTCAACAGCATGTACTTTACATCATATCTCTGTAATATTTAGGTAATTCTTAAAATAATGGAAAAAAATCATTATTATTTTATCTGTTAGAATGATCTGTGATGTACTGTTCTTGTTGTGGTACTATGAACTGTGACCATATAAGATGGCAAACTTGATAAATGTTGTGTTCTTTCTCTTTCTACTCTGTATGCCCTGAGATACAAAAATATTTATATGGAGCCAATTAATAATTCTATAATGACCTCTAAGCATTTAAGTGAAAGGAAGAGACAACTGAGGCAGCAAACTTTATTGCTTTCTTCATTTAAGAAATTGTCACAGACACCTCAATTTTCAGCAACCATCAGTACCAACATCAAAGCAAGATGCTCTACTAGCAAAAAAAAAAAAAAAAAGTTATGGCTTGCTGCTTCAGGTGGTTGTTACCTTTATTGCAATTTCATAAAACCTTCCATAAAGAGCAAGGCAGTCAATAATACAAAAACTTAATGTCATCAACTTTTGCCACTTTTTCCATATATTCACTGAAAGCCCTTACCATCACAATTTTTTATTATTTACTCACTTCCTCCACTCACCATTTCTCCTCTCAAACTGTCAACTCTCTTTATTTGGAAAGAATACCTGCCCTATCCATTTCAGAGGGTCACAAGAGCCAATGTATGTGTAGACCTTAAAACATTTACTTAAATTTATGTTTAGATTTAGAGTTCAAATAGCTAACAACTACTAAGCTTAAATGAAAATAATATATATTTTTTAAACTGGTGACTTTAACCATGTGAAAATCCTTAAAATCAGACGGGAAAATTTTTTTTTAAAAAGGAAGATGACAACAGTTGGAAGAAAATGGGAATAGTGATACACTACTGGTAGACCTGCAAATACATCCAGGCAGTCTGGAAAGCAATTTGAAACCAGTTCCAAGAAGTTACATAACTGTTTATAACCTGTTGACCCAGCAACAACTAATCCTTTGCCCCAGGAGAGCAAACATAATGGAAAAGATGCAATTCATAGAAAAAGATTCAGAAGAGGTTTTTTTATGGGAGCAAAGAACTTAAGGGAATATCAAATGTAGCAATACTATCATGTTATTAAAAAAAATGAAGAGTTTCAGAGAAATGTAGCAAGACTGGTATAAACTGACACAGAGTGAAATTAACAAAAACTAGAAGAATAATATGCTATAATGGTTAACATTATAAGAGTAAACAATTTTGAAAGACAAGAAATATGATCAACACAAGGATTGATTATGAATTCCAGAGAACCAATGAATGCTAACCATATTCTGAGAAAGGTAACAGAACGATACAGAAAATAGCACACATATTTTTGGATATGGCGAATATGGGAATGTATTTTATTTGACTATACTTACTTGTTACAAGGGTTTTGTAAATAAAATGTAACAAAAAATACATTTTGTATATAATAAAATTTAATTTAATAAAAGTCAATTTATATAAGCTTTCTTAGAAAGTTATCTCCTGGAACAATTTGGTACTATGCCCAAAGAGTTAACAAACTACATACTCTATTGGGCCTGTATCCCAGAGAGATTAAAAAAAAAAAAAAGACCCACATGTGGAAAAGTCTCTGTAGCTGCTGTTTTTAAAGTGGTAAGGAACTGGAAATTGAGTGGATGCCCATTAGCTGGAAAATGGCTGAATAAATTATGGTATATGAATGTTATGGAATATTATTGTTCCATCATAAACTATCAACAAGATTTCAGAAAGGCCTATCGAAACTTACATGAACTGATGCTAAGTGAACTGAGTTAAATTATACAGCAAGAGCAAGACTATAAGATGACTAATTCTGATGAACATGGCTCTTTTCAACAATAAGATGATTCAAGATAATTACAATAGATGGAAAGTACCATCCACATCCAAAGAGAGAACTATGGAGACTGAATGCGGATTAAAACATAGTATTTTCATCTTTAGTTATTTTATGTTTGCTTGCTTTTTTTTCCCCCCTCTCATGTTTTTTCCCCCTTCTGAAATGATTTTTCTTGCACAGCATGACAAATATGGAAATATGCTTAGAAGAATGAAAGAGAGAGAGAGGGAGAAAGAGAGAGAGAGAAGGGAAAGGCTAATGAGAGATCAATGAGAATAAAGATTATAAATGATCAGTGGAATTTGCAAAAAAATTTTTTTTAAAATATCAATGTCAAGATTAGGAGGGAAGCATCAAATTGGGAAATCATCTTTACATTTAATGGTTCTGATAAAGGCCTCATTTCTAGACTATGTAGAGAATTGTCTCATATATATAAGAATTCAAGCCACTCTTCAATAGATAAGTGGTCAAGGGATATGAACAGACAATTTTCAGATGATGAAATTAAAACCATCTGTAGTCATATGAAAAGTTGCTCAAAATCACTATTGATCAGAGAAATGCAAATTAAGACAACCCTGAGGTACCACTACACACCTGTCAGATTGGCTAAAATGACAGGAAAAGATAACGATGAATGTTGGAGGGGATGTGGGAAAACTGGGACACTAATACATTGTTGGTGGAA
>JAJPUD010003864.1:126452-156989 GCA_023553655.1 Myrmecobius fasciatus
ACGACCAGCAGGACGATTTCAGAGAGGCCTGGAGGGACTTGCACGAACTGATGCTGAGTGAAACGAGCAGAACCAGGAGATCATCATACACAGCAACAACAGTATTACATGATGATCAATTCTGACGGACATGACTCTCTGCAACAAAGAATTGTCTCAAACCAGTTCCAGTTGTTCACTGAAGAAAACCATATACACCCAGAGAGAGGGATATGAAATATGGACCACAACATAACATATTCATGATCTCTATTGGTATTTGCTTGCATTGTGTTGCCTTTCTCTGATTTTCTTTTTTTTCTTGTAGATAGGATTTTTCTTGCATAACTTGTCAAGCATTTCAACATTATTAACATGTAGTGGACTTCCTGCCATCTAGGGGAGGGGAAGGGACTGGGGGTAAAATTTGTAATGGAAAGCTTTGTAAAGATCAATGCTGGGGAACTACCCATACATATGCTATACAAATAAAAAGCTTTAATAAATATATATATCAATGTCAGCAATTGGTCTTTTAAGTCTAACTTCATTAACTTAGATACTCTAATCTACACCATACTTAGTGACAGAATTGAGGTAAAAGGAACTTCTGAGTTCAGTTAATTTGAACCCTTTATTTTACAGAAACAAGTAAAAAGAGACAAAATGAGTTGGCCTAAGTCAAAAAGATAATAAAAAGTAGATAACCCAGCCTTCTGATCTTCAGCTCATTTCTTCTTCCACACCACACAGCAAGCTTTGGTGTGGCAACTAAATTACTCTAAATTACTTTTAAAGAACATCGATGTATCTCTACACACACACACACACACACACACAGTCTGTTTTAATTTTTGCAAAGGATGTTCCCTACAAGCATCTAAATATTATTCCCATTTTACTGTGAGTAAACTAGATTTAAGAATATTTAAGCAACTTATTTAAGTTCACAAAAATGGGAATATCCAAATTGGCTTTTAAAATACACCTCCTAATCAAGATAAGTCCTGTTTCCATTACAGCACATGGTCTTATTAAAAACATAATGGGTCAGAAAAGTACAACCGAGACGGCAGAGAAGCTAGAAATCAGTATAGCAAACTCCCTCCACAAAGCTCGAAACAGACCTTTAAAACATAACAGATTCAATTCTAATGGAGAAATCTAAGAAAAAAAAATTATAAGGAGTCACTTTTCTAGCTCAGGTACAGATAGTGAAACAGAATAAGAAGTCTGTACACAGAGTTCTAAATCAGGAGCTCCAAATACAGAATACTCTAGCATAACAGAGGCACCAGGGCAAGAGAAGGTCCCAAACTCATATGAAGGCATTCCAAAACATACAGCATGGAGTCAACTGCCAACTGGTAACTTTATTATCTACTATCCAGGCCTATACCATAGATCCAAGGTACACTAAAGAAATCGGTGGGGAAAATAAGAAAGAGAGACAACTAACAAGCAAAGACTGTGGACAGTAGAAGAAAAATAAATCCAGAAACAAAGTGGCTCAGATCCCAGAAGCAGAACAAGGTTCTCAGCTTCAAGTCTGATATGAAACCTGCAGAGAACCAAACAAGCAAGAATCTCAGACTAAAGGGGAGACACTACAGCTTTGTCGCTCTGCACCAACTAAACTTCCCAAGTGACTGATAATGGTAGCGTCCAGCAATATTCTACTGCGAATCAGTCAATACCCAATTCAAGAAATTTCAGAACTCAAACCAGGAGGGTGCCAGCAGATCTTGCCCTATATCAAACCACGTTGGGGGCACTGAAAGCCTACAAATATCCACTGTGAGCTATCCTGATATCCTATAAAAACAAAATACTCAATATTCTCAAGAAAGCAGTAACCGAATCTGCCTAGAACTTCACTATAGATGTATGTGCTCAGAGTCCAGCCCTAAAGTAAAGTCAGATCTCAGGGAGGATAGAAAAATGAGGGGTGAATGGGGTTAGGAGAAGAATTTCATCATAAAAAGCTAGTGACAGGGAAGACACCCACAAGAGAAGAAAATAAGGGAAAAAAAAAAAGAAAAATATAACATGGATATAAATTCAATTAAATTGCTAGAAGAGATGGTGCAAAAAATAAATAAAACTTTTTTTATTAAAAGCTTTTTATTTACAGAATATGAGTTAATTTTTCTACATTGACCTTTGCAAAAAAAATTTTTTTTGGTTCCAAGCTTTTCCCCTCCTTCCCCCCCACCCTCACCCTACATGACAGGTAATCTAATACATGCTAAATATGTTAAATTATATGACAAATAAATAAAACTTTTGAAATGCTTTTATCAATGAAATGAGAACGCTAAAAGAAAAAAAAACTGGAAAAAATGAGAACTACAGAAGAACAACTGGAGAGGGAATTAATAGCTTGGACAAGAGGTTCCTTGCCCAAAATCCCTGAAAATTAAACAAACCAAATAGGAATCAATGATTTCATGAAAAAATAAGAAATAATTTCTTTTAAAAAGTCAAAAGACTAAGGGAAAAAAAGAAGGAAACCAAAGGTACCATCAAATGTATCTCAAATCTAAAACTGATCTCTAAAATACTATCAACACCACAATGAAGCTAAGAGAATGAGAAAGGAAAGTAGAAAAAGAAAGATTTCACTGCTCACCTCCTTTTAAAAAAAAAAACATTCAAAATGAAAACTTCCATGAATACTACAGCCAAAAATCTAAAACTTTTACATCAAAGGAAAAATACTATCAACAGCTATAAAGAATTCAAAGCACTGAGGAGTAACAAAGAATTATATAAATTTTGCAACCAATACCATAAAGAGGTAGAAACCTTAGAATAGGATGATCCAGAAAGTCAAATGCTACAGGGGAAAAGATAGAACTTTAGTGAAATAGACTTCCAAACAACTGATGAAAACATGAAAACTACAAGAAACTCTGAAGTTCAAACAAAAGAGTGAAGAGAACAATAAAAAAGTAATATCAAAAAAAAAATATCAATAAAAATTAGGTGGGAAGATGGTACACATGTTCCCACTGAAGTCTATCATTAGCAAAGGTTAAAAAGCTAGTCTAAGTGGACAAAGTCTATGAGTGGTTCTGTCATATCATAATGACCTTAAAAGAAGGCCGTAAAGTGATCGGTGAGAAATACATTCAGGAGTAAAAGAAGGAGAAAACTCTCTCACATAATCAGTTTACACAAATACAAATCTATATATTAAGGAGAAGGGATTGTAATAGGAGTTAAATAGTTGACATATGAACATTTTCATCTAAGCTGGTCAAAGGAGAGAAAAATACAAAGTTGAGTACAAAAATATATCTCACTCAACAAGGAAATATAAAGGAAAGAGGAGAACAAAGAAAGGGGAATTAGTGAAGAAGGCAAGACTAAGGGAGGGAGAGTTGCAATACAAACTCTAAGGATGTTCAAAACCATTTGAAGATCTTTATGAGGTGGCCAAGAAGGGAAATCTGAAGGAAATAAATATTAACAGAACCCTAAGGATTCACTATGTAAAAAAATTGGCAAAGATGAAGCCCCAAACCTGAAAAACAATGTTGGAAGGAAGATCATTGGTCTAACCATACTGGGGAAAAGTCAATGTCTAAATTTATGAGATTCCCTTTTCAGTTTAAAACCTTCTTAATCAGATCAGCAATACTTCAGGCAAACACCTTTTTGACCTTCATGATATGCATTCTATCTCTGAGCAGGGCCAATCATTTCTACATATTCAAAAATTTACAAGGAAAGCCAAATTCTCTATAATCATCTAATAACCAAATATTCATTAATTGTAACCTTTTTAACTGAAATTGACTGGCAAAAATATCATTGGTGTTCCTAAATTTCTTAGTTTCTCCCAATTTTTATAATCTGATCTTTTGTTTCAGTTTTATCCAATGTTCTCTCAGTTCAAGGTCATTTTAACAACCTCACAAGTCTAAATGACTGTCTTCTGAAATTACCCACCTCTAGTCTAATTTTGGAAAAAGACACTGATAAAGTATAAACCAGAAAAAACAATCTGAATAATATAAAAGGCCTTAAGTTCTGGCCATACGAAGATCGGCTGAAAGAGGCCATAGTTAATCAATCAAACTATAAGTAGGCATTAAAGCACTTATATGCCAAGCCTTGGGATACAAATACAAAAATAAAGAAACTCCTGACCTAAAGGAAAACAAAATGTACAAAATAATTTGCAAGGAAGCAACTATTAGGGCTATCAGAAAAAGTCTCATGTAGATAAGTGTAGTGCTCAATCAAGCACAAAAACTTGAGACAAAAAAATTTTAGCTGTGTAGTGAAACAAAAAGGCTGACATTCAAAAGTGTTTTGAGTATATCAAATCTTTTAACTAAAAATAGTAGCTTGTGGGATTATGCAAACACCCATATTCAACATTTTACATGTCTTTAAGCACAAACACTATTATGATTTTACTTTTTTTTATTAAAGCTTTTTATTTGCAAAACATATGTATGGATAATTCTTCAACACTGACCCTTACAAAGCTTTCTGTTACAAATTTTTCCCCCCTAGTCCCCACCCCTCCTAGATGGCAGGAAGTCCACTACATTCAACATATTTTTTTACAAATGGTTTTTCCAATTGCCTGGTTCATACCAGGTTCATAGAAATCAATAGTTATAAAATAATTACCTGTAAAGCTTATTGGCATGAGACAACTATTTAATGGAGGAACAAAAGTTTCTTTACATTTTTCCAGAAAGTTGTCTGAAATTATCTCTGATTTATCTTGTATATCTCTTCTTTGTACATAGCTGTTTGAATGTTGTCTTCCCCATTAGATTGTGGCTACTTGGAGGGCAGAGATTATTTTTGTTTTTCTTCCTATCCCCAGTGCTCTGCACAGTGCCTGTCACTTGGTGGTATTTAATAAAAGCTTATTGATTTTACTCAAGAATTTTAAATAACAAATTTATAGACAAATTTCATGGCCTGGTAACAAGTTTTAGTTTATAATATTACAATATAAGCAATTAATTGTCTATTATTCAAAACACATTATTTAAAAATTTCACTATATTTATGAGAAGATAGATTCACGTCCTGACTCAAGGGCTAGTGTGCTCTACCTACTGCAACATCTAGCTGCCCCAAAAGAACAGAATCAGAAAAGCAATTATTACATTGTATCTAAAGATAAAAAATTATACCATCTTCAACTATTTGAAGTTTACTTCTAACTCCAACAAATGGAGTACAACTCCATTTTTATTATATTTAATCCAAAATGATCAGCATAAGCAAACAATAAGAATCTTGCATTCATCAATCTTATATCTTTTTCTTTAATACAAAAACATGAAATTAAACAGTAATAACATGACAAATTTATGTATAGTAATAAAAAGAACAATTATTTGAATGGTTGCTTTTCATTTGTTTTCCCTCAAAAAAAAAAATTACAATGTAGGTTGTCAATAAATATTTTCTGGTGTTCAAAATTTACCTTTAATAACCTGAAGAAAAAAAAGCTTATCTGACTTAAAACTAAACATGTCTAATAGTTCTTGATTCTTTGTCTCCAACAACTTTATTGCTTTTTTGCAACATTTGATGGTCGTACCACAATAATAAATGTTGTTGGGAGAAAAGAGAGAACAGCAGTTAACCTGCCTCACTTTCACTTAATATTTTCCATGATACCACTACTAAAGCTACATTAACAGAACTCAAGGAACAAAACCACTAATCTGGGCCTACAACAAAAAAACCAACCCAACAATTTGGTGTTTCCTTATGTCTTTACACAGTACTATGAAAACTACAATTACAGACAATTAATGTTTAACTAGGCAGTGACAAAAAGTCATCGTAATAGGCAGCAGTCCTAGTGCAGCAAAGCTCTAACTAGTCAGTGATGAAGCAGAAAATCCAGTAGCACAAGATGTGCAATGTGGGAACTGCTGGTACTGGGAAGATGAACCAGTAATACACAGCACTGCCAATATCAGGGTAGCCAATTCTGCCTACCAGCATGGAAGCTCTCAGAAATGCCACAGTCCAGTCAGAGAACTGAGGAACAATAGAAACAAAACATGACAAAATGAGAATGGGACAGTGAATAGAGTGGGAAGAGTGGGGATGCAGTACTTCACTAGGTTTGAGGAAAAGAATAAAGCATCCAACTAGAGTAAGTTCTGACCACTCAAAAAGTCACTTGAGTCAGAGACTCAGGCTGGCTAACCAAAAATTGCTCAACATAAGAGGAAGTTGAGATACTTTAAGATCCAGTGCCAAATAAAACCATCAGAGGAACAAAGTCATTAAGTCAAGAAGGGACATGGGGGGGGAAGGTTTGAAATTACCAAAGAAAAAAACTCAAAAGCCTTGAACATAAGCAGACAAATCAACAGGAAAAACAGTTAACAGAAGCAAATACAGCTTCTAAATCAAGCAAACTAATTTAGGCTTTTTTCCCCCCTGAGGCAATTGGGGTTAAGTGACTTGCCCAGTATCACACAGCTGGGACATGTTAAGTGTCTGAGACCAGATTTGAACTCAAATCCTCCTGACTTCAGGGCTGGTGCTCTATCTACTGCACCACCCAGATGCCCCTAATTTGAGCATTTATGAATAAATATTGCAAAACAAAGGAAAATGATTCAAAAGTTAGAAAGAGAAGGTCCTGTGAACTATGAGAATAAGGAATCATAATACGTTGTTTCTGAGTGATTCAAAAAAAGAAAGAATTATGAAGGAATTTATGGCCTACCCAGCAAAAACAAAAGAAAAAAATTTGTAGGGCAAAATAGAAAAAGTGGGATCTGCAATGATAAATCTCACAAAAGAAATGAAAAAGAGAACAATAGATTGTCCTTCACTTATGTATATTTTACATTCCCAATCCAGAAGAATAAAAAGAAAAGACAATTAACATTAAGATAAAATATGCTCTCTATGCAAGCAAAATATACCAATCTTGAAAATGAATGAGATGGAGTAACATTAAGATAAAATATGCTCTCTATGCAAGCAAAATATACCAATCTTGAAAATGAATGAGATGGAGTAAGATCTCTAAAAGACAGTTGTGAAAACTGAGTAAGGCTTCATCTATCCCATAGTTGTAGTAGGCCTGAAAGTAATCCTTGAGCACTGACCCAAGGACATACCTACTTCCCTTTCCTGCTATTCTTCTATTACATCATTTTCTTCCTACCTCAATCAAATATGGGCAGCTATGTACTTATCGGCCAAAGTTTAATTTCCTGGGTAGTTCCTGTGTTCAGAATGTAAGACCCTCAGCCAATGAGGATGAGGGTCAATGGTGAGCTGGGTATTTGCATTAGGAGCTGTTTAAACTGCTGAACTGTCTCCAGAAGTGCCTCCTCCTTTCGACTCCTTGTTCAACTGGAAGGATGCCCACTTCTCTGGAGAATGTATAATAAACCCTTGTCTTGCTCCTAGAGATATCTCCAGTTTTTTTTTTTTTTTTATTATATGGTGGTCACTCACCATTCTGAGCCACACAAAAACAAGATGTGCAAAAGCAACCTAAAGATCATAGGTCTCCCAAAAGAACCCCCCCCCCAAAAAAAAACCCACCTTAACAGAATAATGAAGGACATAATATACGAGATATACAAGAATGTTCAATATGAACATAGAAATTGAAATATAAACTAAAAGTATTCACAGATCACCATCAGGGAAAAAAAAATATAAGGCAAGGCTCAAAACTCTAAGACATTTAGTAGTTAAAGTTAATAATTCAATTCAGAAACACCAAGTTTTGCAAGCAATCAATAAGATCTTCAGATACAAAGAAAATGAAATATAAATAACACAAGACTATTCGGTATGCACCATAAAAGAGAAAAGGGAAAAGAATCCAAAGAGCAATGGTGCTCAGACTACAGCCAAGAGTAACCAAATATGAGCTTAACAATACAGGAATTAAGATGAATAATAATACTGAAACATTTTTAGAAAGCCAGAACTGAAGAGATGATTTCCTTCTCAATACTCCCCAAATCAAAAAAATACAAAAACTGAATAAATGTGACAATGACAGCAATAAAAGAATTAAACCAGAGATCCCAGTAAGAAACTTCTTTCCAAAAAGAACATCAGAAGTCAGAAGTGAAGGTAAAGTCTTGAGAAGTTTACAGTGAAAAAGCAAGCCTCAGGCATTATATACATTATGGTAATTCAGCCTACAGGTCAATCTATGCTTTTTCGCTAGGGTTTTGTTTTTTGGCTTTTTTTTTTTTTTTTTTTTTTTTGGTGGGATTATATTACAACATGGGCAATTACAAGAAAAGAAGAGGAAAGTAGGAAGATGGAGAGAAGGTGTCACATGCTAGGGTCAAATCTAGAGTTAGCAGTAAGAAGCTGACCCTTATGGATTTAAAAAGAGAAGAGACTATAGTGAAGAGGGTGAGTGAAAGGAAGAACAATTAAAAAAAGGGAAGGAGGGAAGAAGGAAGCCTGGCTATGGTGGTGGGAGGAAGGTTTCACTGATGAGTGGTCACCAGAGAGATAGTCTGTGATAAGAGATATGGATCTAATACTGGATGAGTCCTCCGTGATATGGTGCTTATACACATTCTGTTTAGGAGAGAGAAAAACTGAAACTTCTGAAAAAACTGGCAACTGGAGGAATGGGAAAGAATGATCCTAGGGAGAAGATTTTGAAGCAAACAGGGAAAAAAGATATGAACCTGAACTAAGACAGATGATGGCCACATCCTATCTAAGAAATAAAATGTAATAAATTTGAGACAGAAAACAGGGGTAGACAATATTGTCAATTTATCTCTTATATTTTCCAGGACAAAAAAATAGCAAGAACAATGTATAACTGAAAATAAACTAGAATCCAGAGGTTGATGCTTGGAGTAATGGAAACCTGTGTGACTCTCAGATAAGGTTAAGGGAAAAGATGCCTTTTGTCTTAAATGATAGACATTCCCTTCCACATCTTTGCATAGGTGATGGTGCTAGGGGTGAAAAACATTGTATATGTTAGATTTCATGAATATATTCATTGACTTAAGGCTATAAATAGGCAGTTAGGAGGAAAGAAATAGAATCTAGTAGTTTTTTTTTAAAGTTCCAAATTATATGATAGTTAGAGAAATACAATAAAAGCAATTCCGAAGTTCCAAGTAAAACAACAGATTAGCAAAAATAAGAAACACCAAATCCCGAAATGATAAATGTTGGTGAGGCTTGAAGGAAATGGTACCTTAACGGAATGCTGCCGAACTGGAATTAGTCCAGCTTCCTACAAAACAGTTTAACTATGCACATCCATAAACCATCAATACTAGATCTATATCTCAAAAAGGGCAAAGAAAAAGGAAAGAGTCCTATATATACAAAGTATTAATGAAAACTCTTTCATGGCAGAAAAAACAATCACAAACTATGAGGTTTCACATCAAGAGGAGAATTATAAGGGACTGAAATGTGATTTCAGTACGAAAAAAGATGAAAGGGATATTTTTAGGGAAACCTTGGAAGACTTATATGAACTGATAAAGCAGAAATAAACAGAAGAGGAAAACTTACGTTAAAAACAACATTGTAAAAATGAAGAACTTTGAAACATTTAAGAAAGCAGATCAATGTAATGACTAATCATGAAGACTGAAGACAGAGAATGCTAACCACAGACAGACACACACCCACACCCACACACACTTGAATAAGACCATTATTTTTGAATGACAAAGCACAGCTATTAGGAAGTTTACTTAGGGGCTTTTTTCCCCCCACAGGGGGAAATACAATAAAGAAAACAATGCTTGCTGACTGAAAATGAAATTTTAATTTTATTACTAATTTTTTTAAAAGAATCTTATGGGCTGGTTCTTTAGAAGGAGGAAGGAGAGGTAAATAAGGAGAAATTAGGGCAATGTAAAAATGAAAGGGTTTTTTTAATTTAAAAAATAATTCAGGTCTCTCTGCTGTGGTGAGAAGAATATAGTTGCTTCTATGATTTATCAGCATAGAAATATTTCATAGAATATTATCAGCATAGAAATATATGATTAGCAATGATCACTAAGTTCCATGGAGCAATTTGCTAACTGTTGACCTAACAAAGTATAGTGACCTAACAAAGCTAAAATGAACTTAATTAAAAGAGGTAAGAGAAAAACTACATTATGTTAAAAGGTACCATAGACAGTGAAGTAATATCAATATTAAACCTATATATACACCAAATGCTAAAGCATTCAAAATTTTAAAGGAAAAGCTAAATGAATTACAAGAGTTAAAAGATAACAAAACTATAATAACGCATGACGACAAGCTTCCCATCTCAGAACTAGATTAATCAAACAACAACGAAAAGACAGAAGTCAAAGAGATATATAAAATTTTATTTGAGCTAGAAATGACAGGTATCTTTGGAGAGATTTGAATTGAAATACAAAGGAATATACCTATTCTTAGCGGTACATGGTATCTTTACAAAAAAAAAATGACCATGTTAAGGCATGAAAACTATAAATTAAATGCAGAAAAATAAATATTAAATATATCCTTTTCAGATCATAATGCAATAAAAATTATATTTAATAGGGACCAAGGAAATAGATTAAAAATTAATGCAAGACTAAATAATCCAATCATAAAGAATGAATAAGTTAAAGAACAAATCAGAGAAATAAATGCTTTTATTAAAGAAAGTGATAATGAGACAAGATACCAAAACCAATGGGATGCAGCAAAAATTGTAAACTGAGGAAAACATATCTCTAAATGCTTACATTAATAAAACAAAAGAACAGACAAATAAGCTAGGTAAAGAACAAAGTAAAAATTCACAAGTAAACACCGAATTGGAAATCTTAAAAATTAAAGATGAGATTAACAAAATTTAATATTGCAAAAACAGAGAATCAATAAAACTAAGATTTTGATAATAATGATTTGGTTTTCTTCACTTGATTTTTTTAAAAGTGAAGAAAACCAAATTATTATTATCAAAATGAAAAGGATAAATATACCACTAATTAAGGTGAAATCAAAGGGATTTTTTAAAAAGTTATTTTGCCAATTATGTACCAATAAATTTAACAATTTAAGTAAATGGAAAAATACTTATAAAAATATAAACTACCTAGATTAACAGAAGAGCAAGCCGTATATCTAAATAAAACTGTTTTAGGAAAAAGAAACTGAACAGGCCATGAATGAGCTTTGAAGAAAACAGCAGATAGAAATCAAAGATAGAAATAGTTAAAAAAAAAAACACTCAACCATTAATGATTAGAGAAATGCACATTAAAACAACTGAGAAACCATCTCAATATCTCACTGGCTAAAATGATAGAAGGGAGAAATGACAAAAGTTAGAGGGGTTGTGAAAAAACTGACACACTAATAAACTGTTGGAACTATGAATTGATTGAATCACTTTGGAGAGCAATCTGGAATTATGTTCAAAGAGTTATAAAACTGTATTGAAATGCCCAGGCCAGAGAAAATACAGGACACCCAAAATAATTGGATTTTTAGAGCGTTTATTAGTTGGCCAGCGACTGAACTCCACCAAGGCAAGACTAGGGGGTCAGTACCGAGGAGTTTTAGGGACACGTATTTATGGGAGAAAATCAAAAGAATATTTAGAAACATTTATCACATTAAAAATTCCTTTCCCAGAAACTGGAAACTAGTGTGGAAGAAATTAGGACTGGACCCACACCTAATCCCACATATCAAGATAAGATCTAAATGGGTTCATGATCTAGATATAAGGAGTGATATTATAATCAACTTAGAGGAAAATAGTATAGTTTACCTCTCAGACCTATGGAGATGGAATAAATTTATGTCCAAAGAAGATCTGGAACTCCTAATTGAACACCAGATAGATAATTTTGATTATATTAAGTTAAAAAGTTTCTGTACAAACAAAACTAATGCACACAAGATTAGGAGGGAAGCATCAAATTGGGAAATCATCTTTACATTTTATGATTCTCATAAAGGCCTCATTTCTAAAATATATAGAGAATTGTTTCATATTTATAAGAATTCAAGCCACTCTTCAATAGATAAATGGTCAAGGGATATGAACAAGACAATTTTCAGATGATGAAATTAAAATCATTTCTAATCATATGAAAAGTTGCTCCAAATCACTATTGATCAGAGAAATGCAAATTAAGACAACTCTGAGGTACCACTACAAACCTGTCAGATTGGCTAAAATGACAGCAAAAGATAATGATGAATGCTGGAGGGGATGTGGGAAAGCTGGGACACTAATATATTGTTGGTGGAACTGTGATCAGATGCAACCATTCTGAAGAGCAATTTGGAACTATGCTCAAAAAGTTATCAACTGTGCATACCCCTTGACCCAGCAATGTTTCTATTGGGCTTATATCCCAAAGAGATCTTAGAGGAGGAAAAGGGCCCCACATGTGCAAGAATGTTTGTGGCAGCCCTTTTTGTAGTGGCTGGACACTGGAAACTGAATGGATGCCCATCAACTGGAGAGTGGCTGAATAAATTATGGTATATGAATGTTATGGAATATTATTGTTCTGTAAGAAACGACCAGCAGGACGATTTCAGAGAGGCCTGGAGGGACTTGCATGAACTGATGCTGAGTAAAATGAGCAGAACTAGGAGATCATTATACACAGCAACAACAATATTATATGATGATCAATTCTGATAGACATGGCTCTCTGCAACAATGAAATGTTTCAAACCAGTTCCAATTGTTCAGTGAAGAAAACCATATACACCCAGAGAGAGGGATATGAAATGTGGACTACAACATAATATTTTCATGCTCTCTACTGATGTTTGCTTGCATTGGGTTTCCTTTCTCTGATTTTTTTTTTCTTGCACAGCAAGATAAGCATGGAAATATGTATACATATATTCGACTTATCAAGTATTTTAACATAATTAACATGTAGTGGACTTCCTGCCATCTAGGAGAGGGAAATGGGGGGAAAATTTGTAACGGAAAGCTTTGTAAAGATCAATGCTAAGGAACTACCCATACATATGTTATGCAAATAAAAAGCTTTAATTAAAAAAATAAAATTCCTTTCCCAGGCAGGTGATGAAGTGTTAACAGGGAGGCAACTTTCCTTTAAGTTCTATATTCGTTAAGTAGTCAAGGTCTTTAGCTATAGATAACAGATAAACTAGTACATCTGGAGGCCTTGTGGGCCAGCGTCTTGGAACAAGAGATTATCACCTGCATTGGGGAGTAAAGAACTGGCGGCACAGTTCTTCAGACAAAGTTCAAGCAGAGGTAACATTCCCACAGTCTCATGAGTGCCCAAGCAGTTTCAGGGGTAGTATCCATTTTACCCACACTGTCCATTTCAGTATATACCCTCTGATTCAGGAATACCAACATCAGGTCTGTTTCACAAAATAATCAGGGGGAAAAGAAAAAGAACCTATATGTTCTAGAATATTTACAAGCAGTTCTTTTTGTGGTAGCAAAGAACTGGAAATGGATGGGATGCTCATTAAATGAAAAATGACTAACCAAGTTGTAATATATTACTGTGATGGAATACTAATGTACCATAAGAAACGATAAGCAAGTTAATCTACAAAAACATGGAAAGACTTGCAGGAAATGATGAAGAGTGAAACAAGCAGAACAAAAACCCATGTTGCATACAGTTACAACGTTCAAAAAATAATTGTGAATGGCTAAGCTGTTGTGAAAATTATAAATATCCAAATCAACTACAAAGAAACTATGAAGGAAGATGCTGTGCACCTTTTCTCTCCAGAGAAAAGAACTGATAAATAAAAGTATACAGAGTATGGTTTTACACAGAGACACCCACACACACATATATGCAATACATGAAAGAGTAGAACAGTAGTCTTCTCAAATGTGGAGTGGGGAGGTAGTGAGACAGCTCAGAACTTAAAATGCACCCCCCCCAAAAAACAACCCAAACTAAAAATTTTTTAAAAGTAAAATGACATATCCTTCCTCATATTAAGTAATTAGAGAAAGACGTATTAAATAAATTGGTAGTTAATTCCATGGGGAATGTACATGACTGGACAATTAGCAAAATCATGTGACAACAGAATCTGGTTATAATATACAAAAATATAATGTTATTCTAAACAGAACTATTGGTGGAAACATTACACAAAATGAACTTAATTCACTGCTCAACTGTGCTAAATGATGGCAAATAATAAAGAGCAGTATTTCGAGGAAATTTACTATTTTAAACTCAAAGATAGTTTTGAAACTCCTGTCTTTGTCACTTGACAGCAGAAAATTTCAGGATTAGGGAACATATTTAAATGTTCCCCAAAATGTACAACATGTTAAAAGCACGTGATGAAAAACAGTTCATAACAAATTTACAGAATGCTGATCATTTGAATTTTGTATTTAATGATTTCAAACTCTGATCAAGGTTAAGATTTTGAAAGCCTAACAATAAAAAAAATTAAAATTAAAAAAAAATTCCCAAAATAAATCCAACACATTTGTATTTGTCTCAAACTATGCCAATGACATAAAATTTCTTGAAAAGAAAACTGCTCATAACAAATTTCTAATACATACTTTCAAATTCACAGAATTCATTTTCACTAGCTACTATATTCATTGTAAAAAGAGACAATGATATTTTCCCTCCAAAATACGGACAATATAATTCTTTTTTACAAAAACGGTTTTTGTGTAATTAATGAATAAGACCTCATTGAGATGCTAAATCATTCCATGCTTTTTGTAGTTTCCCTGAAATGGACAAACAGCAAATTCTTTCATAAAGAATGATTCATGGGTGTAGAATTGTTCAGCCTATTTAAAACAAGGACTGGTTTAATATGCCCTCCTTTTCTTATAGTTGCCCAATCCACCAAACTTTCAAGTTTATGTTAACTCTATTACCAGAAGAGAATTTATAAATAATAAATATGGCATGAGTTACTAAAGACATAGATAGCTCTAGCATCTAGAAGAATGAAGGGGAAACATTCAACACTCAACCAAATCAAGACTGAAGTTCTGCTACCCAAAAAACTACAGCTAAGTGAAAGAATGAAAGGTCCCTCAAAAGGATTTCACTCTGCTTAGCTGGCTTGTGAATTCATTACTGATCCAACAGGAAAGAGACAGCTAGCCTGTTAGGAACTCTAAAGAAGAAAGCCATAGTGTTCATCTTGGAAGTTAATTATTTTACTATAATTGTTATTATATTAAGATTTATATAAAGCTGTAAGCACTTTGAATATAGTATCTTATTTTATTCTCATCACAACCATGAAAGGTATAATATTATTAGCCCCATTTTACATTAGAGGAAGATAAGAGTGTAAGTATCTGAGAAAGGACTTCAACTCCTGTTTTAACTTCAAATCCATTATTCTTATGCCAAGATGCCTCTCATTAGCTAGAGATCTAATTAGTCACAGTATGTCTTAAATATTAGTTCATGTAGGAGCCAGTACAATAATGTAAATTAAAATGTTTCATAAATATATAGTAAACATATTACAGGTAGACAGTTATACTTTGTTGAGTTGAAATCCACTATACCAGCATTTGGTACTATCACTTAATTGAGTATATTTGGTTGTGACCACTTCTGTTTGTCTCTTTTCACTGGCTTCTGAGGTCAGGATTTAGTATGTGTGTGAAAAATGAGAAATGCTAAAAGGAATATGGGAAAATTAGTACACTAATACATATAATATTCAACCATTCTGAAGAACAATTTGGAATTATGCCCAAAGATAGTTAAACTGCATTCTTACTGATACAGAAATAGCACTGTAAGGTCTATATTGCAAAGAAAACAATGAAAGGACTCACATACAAAAATATTTGCAATAGTTCTTTTTTTGTGATAGCAAAAAACTGGAAACTGTAAGGGATGCTGACCAAGTGGGGAATGGCTAAACAAGTTATGCTATAAGAATGCAATGGAATACTTTTGTGCTATAAAAAATGTATTTAAAGGGACTTCAGAAAAACCTAGGAAGGGTTACATGAATTGAAGCAAAGTAAAGTAAGTAAATCTAAACAATTTATACAGTAACATCAATATTGTAAGTGAGGTCAACTATGAAGGATTTAATAATTCTAATCAATACAATAATTCACCACTATTCCAAAGAACTCATGATATACAATGCCATTGACCTCCATATAGAGAACTGATGGACTCAAGAGCTCACATTAAAGGTGTTCCCCCACCCCCTCCCCTTCTTTCTTACTTTTCTGGAGCACAACTGCTGTAGAAATATTTTGCATGACTATATATATAAGGCATATAGAATTTCCTACCTTTTCAATGGCTGGGTAAAGTGTTACGGGGAGAATAAGAATATGTAACCAAAAATAAAACCAAAATTTAAAAATATCAACTGCATTTCTATACAATAACAAAATCCAAAAGTTAATAATAGAAAGAAAAATTCCATTTCAAAAAACTACAAAATGCATAAACTATCAGAAGATGAATCTATCAAAACATACAAAAGACTTATATAGAATCATTACAAAGTGCTCCATAAAAAAACAGAGAAATTGAATAGCTAGTGGAATACTTTAATGTTCATGGCTATGTCATAACACTGATTTTTGAAATAGTATCACCAAATATCATTTATGTTTCTAAAGGTATTTTGTTCATTTTAATCATGTTCAATTCTTTGTAACCTTATTTGGTGTATTCTTGGTAAAGATACTACTGGTTTGCTATTTCTTTCTCCACCTCATTTTACAGAAATATGAAGAACTGTGGCAAAAAGGATTAAGTGATTTTCCCAGAGTTACATAGCTATTAAGAAATCACATTTGAATTCAGGACTATGAGTCTTTCTGATTTTAAGCCCAGCATACAATCCCCTGGCACCACCTAACTATCCTATTTAATTCAATAGCAATCACATTATCACAGTTCACTATGTCAATTCCTCTTCAATCAACTCCGGGGGCTTGCAGAACGTCTAAACAATTTCAAAAAGCTATACCTTTACTTCAAGATTAACAAAATAAAAAGCAGTCAATAGCATCATCGGTATTCCAACAGTTTAAAAAATAAAGATCAGAGACTGCCCCCCCCAAAAAAAATTTCCTACTTAATCAAAGAAAAATACATAAAGTGTAAAAGTTTTTAAATATTTGAAAATATACTGTAAAAATATCCAAGAAACTTGAAAAAGAAAGAAACCGCTAAAATGACAGGAAAAGATAATGATAAATGTTGGAGGGGATGTGGGAAAACTGGGACATTGATGCATTGCTGGTGGAACTGTGAATGGATCCAACCATTCTGGAGATCAATTTGGAACTATGCTCAAAAAGTTATCAAATTGACCCAGCAGTGTTTCTATTGGGCTTATATCCAAGAGATCTTTAAAGGAGGAAAAGGGACCCACATGTGCAAGAATGTTTGTGGCAGCCCTTTTTGTAGTGCTAGAAACTAGAAACTCAATGGATGCCCATTAGTTGGAGAATGGCTGAATAAATTATGGTATATAAATGTTAGGGAATATTACTGTTCTATAAGAAACGACCAGCAGGATGATTTCAGAGAGGCCTGGAAAGACTTGCATGAACGGACGCTGAGTGAAATGAGCAGAACCAGGAGATCATTATACAAGGCAACAAGAAGACTATATAAGGGAGCAGCTAGATAGCGCAGTGGATAGAGCACCAGCCCTGAAATCAGGAGGTCCTGAGTACAAATCTGGCCTTAGATATTTAACATTCCCTAACTGTGTGTGACCCTGGGCAAGTCACTTAACCCCAACTGCTTAAGAAAAAAAAAAAAGACTATATATGATCAATTCTGATGGACATGGCTCTCTTCAACAATGAAATGTTTCAAACCAATTCCAATTGTTCAGTGAAAAAAGCCATATACACCCAGAGAGAGAGTAGGATATGAAATGTGGACCACAACATAACATTTTCATGCTCTCTATTGTTGTTTGCTTGCATTGTTTCCTTTCTCAGATTTTTTTTTCTTGTAGATACGATTTTTCTTGCACAGCAAGATAAGTATAAAAATATGTATTCATATATTTGATTTGTCAAATATTTTAACATAATTAACATGTAGTAGACTTTCTGCAATCTAGGGGTGGGATGGGGACCAAGGGGGAAAAATTTGTAACTGAAAGCTTTGTAAGGATCAATGATGAAAAATTATCCATACATGTTTTGCAAATAAAAAGCTTTCATTAAAAAAAAAAGAAAGAAAACTTTGAATATGAAGTATCTAAACAACCCAGCAATGAACCAAAATACAAATAGCACTACTTATTTTATGAGAGACTTTTTATAGGTGATCTTTAAATCTTCAGCAAGTCCATTATTGGTAATCATATGTTACAGAACAAAGTTGGTAACTATTTGACTAAAATATAAAATTGTAATTCTTAAATTTATATAATTTTTAAAAGAGTAAACTGGCATTAAAGTAAAAAAAAATTCTTAGATCATGCTTTAAATATTTCCTAAAAAGTTCATGACAAAACATCTGTGTATTGTTTATATTTATATGCACATGTAGAGTAAGAAGTTGTCATTGTGAACACTGTCAAAGCTAATGATCTATTAGTTATGTCAATGCTATTTTCCCCCAATTCACTTTTCTACCTAAACCACAGTATTCAGTATTTTAAAATTAGAAAAAGTACTGCAAACCCAATAATAGCATACAGAACTCTAGACAGAAAACAGAAAGATAAAAGAAAATAAATAGACTCCTATTTGATTTTATTCACAACCTGGGCCCAATCTATCTTCTGACTTCACAGGGCAAACCTGTATTTTACAATCCAATCAAACTAATCTTTCTCTGTGCCCAAGTACATCTTCTTTAGTCTACATTCTTTTTTCTTGGCAGTCCTTCATGTCTAAATGTTCTCGCACCTCATCTCTGGCCTAAGAGAAACTCTTTCTTTCAAGAAGTAACACAAACACCACTTTCTGCACAAAGCTTTCCAGATTCTTCAACTATTAGAAGCCTCCACTCTCCTCTATCTTATACTTATTTTCTATATGTTTGTCTCCACTGTTACAAATAAAAATTTCTTGAGATTTCATTCACTGTATTTGCACCCAAAGTAACTAGCAAAGTTATCTGGAACATAGAAAATAAGTAATAAATGCTTGCTGGTTGACTGTGGAAGGGGACTCAGGGAGGGGCGGGGAAGGGGAAAATGGGGGAGAGGATGAGAGGTAAAACAAATAGGATAGTATTTATCTAGCCTACAAAAAAAGAAAAGAAAAGAAAAGAAAAGGTAGCTTTATTTTTAACAGGGAAAAAGAAATTAAATTACTAATGTATAAAATAATTGAAAATTATGTGATATTTGAATGTAATATAATATTACTATGCAATAAGAAATATATAGAAAATTCCAAGAAATACACCTCTTAGCATAATGCCTAGTAAACAGTAGTGTTTAATAAATGTTTATTGATTTCACTGATTGGAAATGAAATTATGCCAAAGAAATAATTAGTATACACTGATGATTATGCTTTAAAATTCCAAAATCAAATAAATTAAAGAAAATTTCAAAGAGATTGGAAGGGGATACAGAAGTTAAAAAGGCCATAAGAACTATTTCAATAATGCTAAAAATATATTTTAAACACAATTTTAAAAATGTGTTTTATGTGTATTATTTTATTTGAATATTTTTATTGAAGGCTTCTAAATCTAGAATACAAATATTGAAAATTAAGGGGAAAATGGCTTTCTTTTCACACTATTTCAAGCTTCTAATAGGGAGCACACCATTATTTCAAAATGCCAAAAGAAATGCTAGTAGTATTAGCATTTACAAACTACAAAAATGACTTCTATTTTAAAAGATTATAATTTATGCAAGGCAATGGGCAAGTCACTTAACCCCAACTGCCTCAGCAAAAAATATATACATATACATATATATGCCTGAGTCAAATTTTGCACTGAAAGTACATTAAGAGATTGAAGATTTAGACCTACAAGTAATCTCAGAAGCCTTCTAATTCAATCCTCTGATTTTATAAATGAGGAAGAAACTGAGACCCTGAGAGATTAAATATTGTGTCCACCATTGCAAAAATATTAAGAGTCAGAATCAGGATTCAAAATCCCGATCATCAAATCAAAATATTATAAGAATTAAGAGGAACTCCAGATTAGATAGGAAATGTTCAAAATAATTCAAAAGAAATATAATTTCTTCAAAAGAAAATAACTTATTAAACTCAACAAATATTTAAAGTGTTCAAAGAACTGACAGTTACATGTGCTATACTTTATGAAAATGGCAGTAGTAATCTATCTGTACAACATGCACATAATACATTATCATGAAAATGACTGCTAAATTGATGTAAACTTGTAAAACCTAATCACCAATACAAAATTTCTTAGTTCAAAGAGAATTCTTATACCCAAATTAGTAAAACATATGTGGCATATTCGTTATGTCAAATATTTTAACATAATTAACACATAGTAAATTTCCTGCCATATAGGGGAAGGGTGGGGGCTAGAGTGGAAAAATTGGTAACAAAAAGCTTTGCAAGGGTCAATGTTGAAAGATTACCCATACATATATTTTGCAAATAAAAAGCTTTAATAAAACAAAAAAAAGTGTGGCAGATAAATAAAAAACTAGCTCATTATACAGAATTGTTTTCATAATGGTATTTGTTAGAAAATAACTTTTTTAGTTTAATTAATAAACAGCATTAGAAAAGGATCTAAGTACGGCCCAATTTTTTGAATTCTGGAGAAATATTTCCTCTTAAGATTAGTGGATAGTATGAAGTACTTACTGATATCATCTTCATGATAAATGACAGAGTGAAATGGCAGAGTTCGATCCTTAATATATCTCTCTGCTGGTTCAACATAAAATGTGCCACCACGAGTCTGGATGAATCCTTCAAATCTTCCATCAATAACTGACCCATGACTCAAGGTTCCTTCTTCACCTATTCAAGAAAAACCATAATAAATTATTATCACATTAAAATAATCTTTCCTTTAAAATTTCCCTCTTAAACTGAACATAAAAATAAATCAGAGCATAATACTTAGTATGTTAACAGACAATACATAGTGTAAAACAAAATTTATGGTATATATCTCATAACATATTAATAATTTTAAAGAACTATAATTTTACCAATGTGGAAATTCCTTCTAATTGCTCAGATTTGCAATCCTTCTAACCAGAACCCTGTTCAATTCTTATCATCCATTAATCCTACATAAATAACCTACCATTGCTATGGAGGCCTGATTATTCTTCTAATAGCTCAAGGATATCAATGTACTGTTCAATTTGACCATTTCTTGCCTTCTGTTTTCATTCATGTGCCAAGAACTTATGTAATTAATGACAATAACAAGAAGACAGCAAAACAAACTTAAATTATGAATATCATATATGCCTTAATGTAGTAGCATAAATGAACTGGTAAGAGTTTTAACAAAAAAGTTCAACCCCAAAATTCAATAGCTGCCTTTCTGTACTTCCACAAGAATTCTGGAATTGGCTTTAGGCTATTATTTGATTTTTTTTATTCATATGTTCTTAAGAACTGCTTTGATAACGATACAACCTAGGCTCTATGCCATAAACAATTCTTAAGAATTAGGAATAAAGATGTACAAAATTAAGATAAAAACTTAAGAATCAGGGGCAGGTCGGTGACGCAGTAGATAGAGCACCAGCCTTGAATTCAGGAGAACCTGAGTTCAAATTTGGCCACTTAGCACTTCCTGAGCTGTGTGACCCTTGGGAAGTCACTTAACCCCAATTGCCTCAGGGGGAAAAACACTTTAGAATCCTTAAATGACATTTTGCCTTTTCTTTTCTTTTTCTTTTTTTTTGCTGAGGCAATTGGGGTCATTTCGTAAAGAATATTATTCAATTGTACAAAAGTTAATTTAGTTCTGTCGACACTATGATATGGAAGAAAATAAAAGTTTTTATCAACAGGATAGCTTAAAAAAAACTATGTAAAAAATGTTTCTCTTTTAATTTATAAACTTACCTTTAAATTTTTCTGATCAAAAAAAGTTTACACACATTATTTACTTTTAACCTCACAACAGATGAGGCCTAGAAGGTTAAGTGATATTAATTCCATTCTACAATGAGCTAAAATGTCAGAAAAGCAGAATTTATATACAAGCATTATTGAAGCCAAATCCAACACTATTCAAATCCATTGAGTTATGCTCTTTCTACAGGCCTTCCACAACGTCGACAAACCAATACTATTAAGTGGACCCCAAACATATGAAAAAAAGGATAAAAACTGAAAGGAAAATTCATTAGCATTTTTCATAACATAACACATTTTCATCTGAAAGTTTCAATTATAATTTCTGATTCCCAAGAACCACCCACATTGTGTTATGTAAAGTTCTCTCTCAGATGAGATTTTTAAAGGAAAAAGATATTAGACTATTAGCAAACCAACTTAAAAGAATAAAGATGAAGAAGGTATTTACAATTCTAGGTTCAGAGTGCAATTAAAATAACAAAATTAGCACAACCTACATCTGTTCAAATTGTCAATCCATTCAGTATCCTTCTTTACTTTCTGTAAAATTTCCATAAAAACCCATAATAGAAGTCTTTTAATTCTTTTTTTTAAATCCAAATTTTCTCTGTCCTTCCTCTCTTTTCTTTGAAAAAGCAAGCATTGTGATATAGAGTATACATTTGAAGTCTTTTTGTGCTTCTCATAAGTCTTGTATTCAAAAGTCAAATTTTCTACTCAGCTTTGGTCTTTTTATCAAAAATGATTAAAAGCTCTCTATTTCACTAAAATATCTATTTTTTCCCTTGAAGCATTATACTTTGTTTTGCTGAGTAGATTATTTTTGGTCATAATCCTAGCTCTACTGCCTTCTGGTTTATCATATTCTAAACTATCTTCTACTTTGATGTGGTAACTGCTAAATTACGTACAATCCTGACTATAGCTCCGTAATATTTTAATAATTTATTCTTGTCTGCTTGAACTATTTTTCTCTTTGACTTGAAAACTCTGGAATTTGGCTATGATATTCTTGGGAGTTTTCATTTCATTTTTATTTTTAACACCTCAGACCATTGGAATCTTTCAATTTCAATTTTATTCTCCAAATCTAGAATATCAAGGCACTTTTCCTTGATAAATTTTATGAAATGTTGTCTAGACTCTTCTTTTGATCACGTTTCAGACAGTTCACTTCTAACACTTCAGGACAATTTTCTTGGATTATTTCTTGCATTACTGTGTCAAGGTTCTTTTTTTCGTCACAACTTTCAGGTAGTCCAATTATTCTTATATTTTCTCTTCTTAATCTGTTCTCCAGATCTACTGTTTTTCTTATAAGATGTTTCACGTTCTGTTCTATTTTTTCATTTTTTTTTTGTTGTTATTTCTTGGTCATCTTTTAGCTTCATAGGCTTCCCCATGCCTAATTCTAATTTTCAAAGAGTTACTCTCGTCTTTAAGACTCTGCATCTCCTTTTCAAGTTGGTTAGCTTTTTTCTCAAAATCTTGTTTTTTCTTGGATGCTTTTACAAAGGTTTTTATCAGAGAAACTTGCTGTAAATACTTTTTAATCATGATTATGGTATATATTTCTCTCCATTCTACTTTACCTTCCACTCCTATTTATTCTACTCTCTTCTTTCACTCTGTCCAACCTCAAGTGTTTTGCTTCTATAGCAACTCTGAAGTACCACCCCATCCCGATCAGAGTGACTAGTATGAAAAGAAAAATGACAAATGTTGGAGGAGACACAGGATAATTGGGACACCAATATATTATTGTGCCTCTTTACCAAAGAACTGGCTCTTTTTCGTGAATTTTTTGCATCAATGTAATTTATTTTCCCAATTTTTCCTCTATATCTCTTACTGTTAAAATCTTTAATGAATTATTACAGGGGTGAGGGTAAGAGCACCTGAGAACATTTCACATTTTTCTTTGATGCTTTGGATATAGCAATTTTAACTTTACCAAATGTTTGCTCATTTTTCTAGCCTAATTCTTGACTTTTACCTCTATGCTAAAGCAGGGCTCTGCTTAGGGCACTATCTCATTTAGGAATTTTCCCAAGTTTCAGGGGTTTTTTGTACAGCTATTTTCAGAGCTAATTCTGGGAACCTATAAAGTTTTCACTTCTTCCAAGTGATATGATCTTAAAGACAGGTAGATTTACTACTCTCCTGGTTCGTACTCAATGGTCTATAAGCAACCACAAAGCACTCTTTTCTGCTCTGGAACTGTGACCAAGGTACAAGCTCTTCTACAGCTCCCAACTCTGCTGTTACTGCTCTTCACTCTGGGAACACCGTCCAAGACTGCAACCTGGATCCCAATATGGAAAAAACAACTGAGTCTTGCCCGCCAGTGCCAGCAAAGGGACTGTTCCTTATTGTCTGAGATGAAAAATCTGGAAGCCATCACTGCTGCAAACTGCTCCAATTGCTCCAAGATCCACTACTGGTACCAGTTGAGACTGCATTGAATTGTACTGTACTCTCACCCAGTATAACAGACCTTTCCTGCTGAATTTCTAAACTATCTTGGGCTAGAAAACTGTTTTACTCGGTCCTTTTGTATATTGTAACACTCCAGAATTTATTTTAGGGCACTGAAAGTTGTTTGGATTGAAATTTAGAAGAGCTCAGATTAATCACTGCCTTTTCTCCACCATCATGACTGTCCCCAAACTGAGGTTAATTGTCTTTCCATAATTTTCTTTCTTCGTGCTCATTTCTTCACCCAACTTTTTCTCTATCATTCTTATTTTGAAAATCATTTTTTAGCTCTTCCAGGAATTCTTGTTGGGTTTGTGTTCAATTCAATTTTTTTTTTCCCTTTGAAGCTTTGTTCATATTTCTTTTCATATCACTGTTTTCTAAACCTGCTTCTTGTTCTTCCCTGTCACCACAGTAGCTTTCAGGCCATATTGTTGGTTGTTTGATCATTTATTCAGCCTATTTCTTGGCTTTGAACTTTATTGGATTATATTCCTGGTGTGGGGGTTATCTGTCCTAAGCTTTATATTTTTTTTCTCACTGCTATTTTTCAGAATTAAGTTCTAGGGATCTAGGAGGCTTTGGTGCTTCTATAGTGCTATGATGGGGAGAGAGAGAGGTATAGTCATGGCTCTTCTGGTCTCCAGTCTGGTCTTTACCCAGGAAAGGCTCCTAATGTCTCGGGATTGCCATCCTTACTGCTTCTCTGGGTCAATGCTCCTTTGGAACTGGAAGTGATACTGTTCCACAGGGCCCCTGGTTCCTTCTTGACCAAAAATGATTCTCTCTGCTCTTGAACTGAGACCCAAAAGTGGGTATTGGCAATGAATTAGCCAAATAGCACCTGGCCCAACATCCAGAGCAGATGGGGAACTCTTGTACTCTCTTTCTGGCTGGCTGTAAGAGTCCCCTACCATCTTCTGGACTGAAAACTCCCAAAGCTGCTGCAGCTTTTGTCCCTACTGCCTGGTCCCATTACTGATACTGCAATCCTGTGGGCTCCAAGCTAGCTTCCACACATGCCCCCGAGTCACAAATCTCTCCTTCTAACCTCCTAAATTGTCATAGGCTAAAAAATTTCTCACCCTGACATTTGGTCAACTCTATTACAGAATTCAATTTGAGGCATTACTTTAAGGTTATTTGAAGGGAAATGTTTGAGTGCTTCTTCTATACTATTATCTTACTTCCACCATTCCTTCCTCTAGTTTTTATATCTAAGGAGATATATCAAAGTAGAACTAGGTCTATCAATTTGTCTCTTCGTGTTCATCATAGAGCATATCTATCTTTATTTCCAGATTTATCTTTCACTTATAAGAACTACATAAATTTTAGTGAGGTTTGATTCCTCCAATAGTATGTTGGCTAACGTCACCTCTATTTAATAATCAAACTTCTAATTCCTCAAACTGCTTATTTCTCAAAACTGATGTCCTCCTAACCCCTTAATCTTACCATGAACCTAAAAAGAGGCACTTTCATGATCAAGAACTCTGAAATGCCTTTATGTGATCATAACCCCCTTTCAATCTTTCCTCAATACTTTGTTTCTCCTAAATTTCTTCATTCTCATTATGACTTCCAATCTTGTATTCTTGCTACACTACATATGTTCTTCCCAAACGTGACAAGCCCTTTAAGTTAACCAGTTCAACTCTGTGCTCAAAGCTCTAATTTCAGGTTATTATACTCATGTCTCACCAAATATTAAGGATATATTGTTACTCATATCATTTATCTCCTCCCAACTAAATGATATGCTACTGAATCTGGAAGTCAAGCAACCATCCTGAATCTACTACTTATCTATATTTTCTAATATCAAGTATATTTTCACTGTATCAAGGCAATATTTTTTATTTCTACCTGATTTCCTCTCCTACTCCACAAAGAATTCCAAATCTTTTCTCCCCCTCAAACTTCCTATATCTTTCTATTCTATGCTTTAATTTAACTGAGACTCTCACCTTATTTGACTAATAAAGGAGAGGCATTCTCTCTAACCTCCCTTTTCTTCTCATCCTTCTCAAAAGACTATGAGACAAGATGTCTTCCCATCCCTTTTTGAAATATCCTTAAATGGCAATCTTCTATATTCCTTCAGCTAAATAGTCCCCATAACATTCCCTTTCTCATTTACCTTTCATCTCTATTAATTATTGGTTCCTTCCCTAACCTACAAGCTCATACATACCTCAATTCTTAAAAATTCTCATTCCTTTAAGCTATCATCCGAAGTCTCTTCCTATTCCTTAAATTCCTTTTTCTCATTTTTCCTAAAACCTCTACAAACTACCATCTGATTTTATCATCACATGATACTTCTTTCCAAAGTTGACAATGATTTCTTAATTGTGAAATCTTTCCTAAAATATCCTTCTTGGCCTGTGACACCAGGTACTGTTGCCCACTATCTTCTCATTGCTATTTCCTCTGGGTTTTTTTAAGACACTGTTCTCACTAGGTATCTTCTGATTAATCTCAATCTCCACTGTTCTATCATGTTCTTCTCTTTTTCTCTTTATACTTTCTAATTTAATGACCTTATCAAAAAAGGGGGTTTATAATTCTATTTCAATTCAGGTAACTTCCCCAATTTTTATAATCAACCAGAATGATTCCTTATTACTCAAAGATAAAATGTAAGCTCCACTCTTTGGCTTTTCAAATCCTTCAGACTGTTCCTAAACTATCTTTCTAAACTTACTACACGTTAGATACAATCCAGTCCAATCAAAATTTGTCTTGCTATTTTCAGTATGCAACACTTATCTCCTATTTCCCATAGCATTGTCCTCAACGTCTACAAAGTATTCTTTCCTCACTTTTGCCTCCTGATTCTTCTCAAGACTCTATTCAAGTACTACCTTCTATCTGGTCTTATCCATCCCACAATTCTTCCAGCTGTCAGTGCCTTTCATCTCAAAGTAAATTTATGTATCCATTCTGCATACAACTATAAATGTGTCGATTCTCTCATTAGAATATAAACTCAGAAGGAAAGGAATATTTTGCTTTTCTCCTTTGAAATCCAACACCTAGAGGGTTTTTAACAAATGTTTATCAACTAACTGAATGACCAATGTTACACATATAAAACATCTCAGTCAATTATTGTATAGGAATCTAAAAACTATATGAATATCTCCCTCAGACCTCGTTTCTGTCACAATAATGGCGACCAGAATTAAAAGAGTGAAGCCACATAGAGACTGATAGCCATTTTTGTATTTTGATGTGTCTCATGAATTACTGAGAAAAAAAAAAAAAAAACAACCTTAATTACTTAGTGGTCAACCTGCTAGTGATGGGATGAGTCTAGTAACACCTCTAAGTTGGGCCTCAGACAGCCCATACTCACAGACAGCCCAGACTCAAAGCTTTTCTATATGGTTAAAACCAGCCAGAGCTTGAGCTCCACTGGAAAGTCCTTCAAGAACCCATAGCCATCTCCACACCACAAGAAGGCACTGGAAAACTTTTATGGCATATATTTATCTTAATAAAATTTTTAAGTTCCTTAAAAATATATAATATTCAATTTAATAAACAATTTTACTGTTTGTCAGAAAATTTAAATAAAGTAACAAACTCATTTATCTAGCAGTGTCAGCCAATAAATGTAGAAGCATTTTCCAAAAAAGAAAGAAAAGCTCTAAACATAAAAGTTAAGAAAAAAGAAAAGAAACTTTTTTCAATCATTTTGAAGTTAAAATCTCTTGAAAAATTATTCACATGCAATACAAGGCCAGGAGAAAATAGACCAAAAAGCAATTGAAAACTAAATAATTTTATCCTAAACAATGAATGGGTGTAACAGCAAATTACAGACACAATTACTAATTTTATCCAAGAGAATGACAATAATGAGACAACATACCAAAATTTGTGGGATATAGCCAAAGCGGTAATAAGGAGAAATTTTATATCTCTGGATGCTTATTTGCATGAAATAGAGAAAGAGAAAATCAATGAATTGGGCTTGCAACTAAAAAAGCGGGGAGAAAGAACAAATTAAAACCCCCCATCAAATATACCAAACTTGAAATCCTAAAAATAAAAGATTAATAAAATTGAAAGTAAAAAAAACTATTGAATTAATAATACTAAAAGTTGGTTTTATGAAAAAACCAACAAAATAGATAAACCCCTAGTTAATTTGATTAGAAAAAGGAAAGAGGAAAATCAAATTGTTATTCTCAAAAATGAAAAGGGAGAACTTTCCACCAGTGAAGAGGAAATTAGAGCAATAATCAGGAGTTACTTTGCCCAACTTTATGCCAATAAATTTGATAACCTAAGTGAAATGGAGGAATATGTATAAAAATATAGATTGCCCAGATTAACAGAAGAGGAAATAAATTACTTAAATAGTCCCATTTTAGAAAAAGAAATAGAACAAGTCATTAATCAACTCCCGAAGAAAAAATCCCCAGGACCAGATGGATTTACATGTGAATTCTACCAAACATTTAAAGAACAATGAACTCCAATATTATATAAACTATTAGAAAAAATAGGGAATGAAGGACTCCTACACCAAACTCCTTTTATGATACAGACATGGTACTGATACCTAAACCAGGTAAAACAAAAACAGAGAAACAAAATTACAGACCAATCCTCCCTAATGAATATTGATGCAAAAATCTTAAATAAAATATTAGCAAAGAGATTACAGAAAATCATTCCCAGAATAATACACCATGACCAAGTAGGATTTATACCAGGAATACTGGCTAAGAAATAGAGTAGTGGATCAGTGGAATAGGTTAGGTTCACAGGACAAAATACTCAATGACAATAGTAATCTAGTGTTTGATAAACCCAAAGACCCCAGATTTTGGGATAAAAACTCACTATTTGACAAAAACTGCTGGGATAATTGGAAACTAGTATGGGAGAAACTAGGCATTGACCCACACCTAACACCATATACCAAGATAAGGTCAAAATGGATTCATGATCTAGGCATAAAGAATGATGTAAACAAATTAGAACAATGTAGGATGGTTTACCTCTCAGACCCGTGGAAGGGGAAGGAATTTGTGACCAAAGAAGAACTAGAGATCATCATTAATCACAAAATAGATAACTTTGACAATATCAAGTTAAAAAGTCTTTGTACAAAATGAATGCAGACAAGATTAGAAGGGTGGCAATACACTGGGAAAATATTTTTACATTCAAAGGTTCTGACAAAGGCCTCATTTCTAAAATATATAGAGAATTGACTCAGAAGATGGCGAACTGCAGACAGTGTCCTGTGAACTCCTGAGACCTTCCCTCAGATCCAGACAAATTGAGTCTCTGAACTGGTTCTGGAGTGAGGGTTCCACCAAACACATGGACTACAATGCACTTCTATCAAATATCTACTTTGAAAGAAATTCTGAGGTCAGTTTTAGACGGGCAGGGGATCCAGCAGCTCCCAGCGCTCAGACGCCAGTGCGCAGCCGGGGTGCAAGTCCGGGGCTGGGAAGGACCAGATTTTAGGCTGCCAGGAAGTCCCTGGGAGAAGCTTGGGCCACTTTGCTCTGCTTGCAGGCAGGGGCTTTGGCAGGTCTACCTTTGATAAAGGGTGGATTAAGAGCAGCTGAAAGTGTGGTCCTAGTGCAGATCTAGCCAGATCAGCCCCAGACGGGAAATAAACTCGGCAAACTGCCTCAGGGCAAATTGAAATCACTGCTGCTACAGAATTCCCTGCCGGTGACTGATACCTCAGCTCAAAACCATGAGCAAGAAGAAGAGAGCTCTCACCATAGACAACTTTTACAGAGAGAAACTAGAGAAGTTCCCAGATCCTGAAATTCTGAAAACAATCCCAGATAAAGCCACAAAGGTGGACTTAAGCTGGTCTCCCTTTCAGAAGGCTTACCTGGAAGACTACATAAAGAATCTCAAAAGAGAGCTAGAAGAATGGGGAAATAAATTGAGAGCAGTGCAAGAAGGAAATATCGCCCTGCCACAGAGAGGTGAAAAACTGGAAAATAAGTCTGCTGAATTGGAAAAAGTCGCCAACTCACTGGAAAATAAAAATAGTGAAT